>LIHB01000117.1:0-81624 GCA_001297265.1 Mycosphaerella arachidis
AGTTAATTATTAAGCTACTAGTATATATTAAGGTAGATAATAAGGTTAAAAAGCCGGATAGTCTAATCTAGCTTAAAACGCGACGAGGTCGCGCTATTAACCTACTACGGTAGCTATAATAATAAGACTTATACAGTCGATAGAACACAATTTAAATATAATACAGTCTAAATATAAAGCTAATCGGTGCAGTAGTTGTAGTGAGACACCTCGTTGAACAACATCGAATAAGATGTAGTGTCCGTGCTTGATATGCGACCGTGCCCAACGCGCACCTGACTTCTAGCCGTGGGACTAGCCCCTTCAGGCTTCAGAGCTTTCCTTACAGACCTCCTTACTGTACGCGTAAACCGGTCTAAACACCGGAGCACGATAAGATGCTTTGAAGCGTGCCCGGTCGACCATGTCTTCACGTCTGTCCTTCGGTTCCCGCGCAGGAGGCCCAACCGACTACCACGGCCAGCTCAGCCATGGCATCACCGGCTACACCTCGCGAGGCCCATACACCTCCCTCACAGCGCTGAGCGACGCCCTGAAAGCAGAGATCGCGGCGGCCACGCACAGCAGCATACCAGAATGCACCACGTGTGAACTCTCGCTCGACCTCAACGCCACCCTGCCGCTCATCAGGCCCACCATCGGTCCCTATGCAGAGGGCCAGCAGAATGACATGCCACAGGACTTCAAGGACGCGCTGACCGTGCCCGATGGCGTCGATCCCTCCAAACTCCACCCGGGAGCGACCTGCGCACGCATTGTCAACATAGCCGACGCCCAAACACGTGCAATCGTGCAAAGAGCAGCTTCGAGGGGTGTGATCCAGGCTGTCGAGGCCGCAGATGGCTATCGCTACAGCTTCAACAACGCCTGGACGGCCAAAGATGAGGAGGGCTCGCGCTTCTCCTTCATCTGCCAGGACAGCATGCAGAACAAGGACAGACACGCGAATGGCTTCACCCGCACCACGAAACATCTGAAAGGCGAGACCAACGATGTGCGGGGTCCTCGGAAGCCAACGTACGACTGCAAGGGCAGTGTCAGCGTCAAGTTCAGCAGCGGCAAGCAGAGCGTGCATATATACTATAGGCACTACGCCATTCACCAGACCGTCGCCGAACGCAAGCCACCGGCCAGACCGCCGCCTCGGCCCAGACCCGAGGGCTCCGCAACGAAAAGTACACCGCGGGAATCCGGCGGCTTGCTAGCCACACTGCAACAAGCTGAGACCTTCGCAAGCACTGCACTCGCCATGGTCAACGATCAGTCGCCTATGATCGACAATCAATCTCCGTTGGCTATACGACCCGAGGCCGGAGCAAGTATATCCAGGCCACTGAAGCGCAAGCGTGAATCTCTTCCACCGCCCAGGCCGCCAAAACCTCGAGATCCAAACAAGCCGTTGTCATTGTCAGAACTTCTGGCGGGTAGTGAGACTGCTAATAAGCCAACGTCGCCAGTCGAAGCGTCAAAACCGAATCCACCAAAGTTCCCGCCTCCGGTGGCATACGAGCTCCCGTCGTGGCAGACGCCGCCACCTCCTCTGACCTCCACACCAGGCAATCGACCGTATCTACCGCCTTATCCTCCATATCAGCCGCCTGGCAAAGTTGCCATCAGCGCCGCGCCCAAATCAGGACCGCTCCCTCAGCAATTTCGACCTGGCGCGCCGACAGGAACTCCAGGACCTGGGCAAGGCTTGTTCACCACCATGAAGCAGGTAGATCGCAACTCGCAGCCCGTGACGTGGCAACAGCCACAGACACCATTCGTTCACGCGTTTGGGCCGCAGCGACAACGTGGCAGCAAAGCGTGCACGAACTGCAGGCAGCGCAAAACGAGGGTATATTCCTTCTCGAGACTTGTTTCTCTGGACAGTCACTAACAAGAAACAGTGCGACGAAGCCAGTCCGTGCGGTGCTTGTGTCAAGAGCGGCCGAACAGATTGCTTCTTTATGCAACAGCCTCAACCAACGGAACAAACGCAACCAACGCAACCAACGCAACCGACGCAACGGCGAGAAGATCTCGCTGGCACTTGGGGAAGTCTCAGCCAACCTGGACCGCCACCTCAGCTGAGAGAGTGGCAGCAACAACAGGAAACCCACGAGAGCCCGCCGGGGTCAGCTACACCACAACAACCAACACAGCCCGAGACCGCAGATACCACGACCAGAGACGAGGGCCCAGATCCTTGGTATCCGAAACGATGAAATAGCCGTTTTCGACGAGAGGCTAACTTACATCCTCACCGGACTGAACACGTCCATTGACGTTTGTCCACCCGAGCTCACCAGTATGCCCTCCACCATGGACGCTCTGAATTTTCAGCAAATTTCTGTCGGCTGTATTATGAATGGTATAGTTCCTCATCTGCAGTGTGTTGACCCAGGATTGCACATTAGCAACAGTCAGTGGACCATGAAAGATTCGACCTGTCGTCAGGAGAAGCGTCAGTCAGCTGATGCCACGGTTTCACGCCAAGAATTGAGATGGTACCATGATGTGGAGTTGCTGGAACATCTTGCGAAATGGTCACCCGCGCAGCATAGCCTATCGGATGCTTCCCCACCAGCGCCCAGACTGTCTCGGCATCATCTGCCTGGAATGGAAAGGTCGAATTTGGTTGAAGCTCTGGTTCTGTGGCGGTGACTGCATGTTATTAGCTTGCGCAAGGACGAACGAGGACTGGTGACAAAGTCTGTTGCCGCTTTTGATATCGAACGGCGTCTCAAAACGCCTCACAGAGTACTCCATGTGCTGTGTTCTAGGCATAGCACGACGCGTACCTCTTCGCAGGGACTGTTACTGTCCTCACTACGCAGCTTCGGTCCCGCGTGTTCGAGTCAGGGCGTCCTCTTCAGTACACAATAAAGCGCTCCGCTGCAAAGAACTTTTTCACCGGCCCTCGAAATGGCAATGACCATATACTGGTAGCTGCCACTCAACCACTTCTGCTATGGGTGATGATGCCGGCGGGATGCCTGCTGAATGCTTCTCCGGGGATTGGCTCGCCCTTCAGCGCACTGTATCCCGTTGTCGGCGGTAAGGTCCGGCCGTTCTGCTGGGAATCCTGCACCTGGTGGTATTGATCAGCGAGTACGTCCGTGCTATAGCTTCGAGAATAGCAGAATCCGGATAGAATGGCTCGCAGGCCTTATCACCAGAAGCCAGCGTTGGTGCTTTTACCAACGACATCAAGGGCGCCTATCCTGAGGCAACCACTGAAGCCATCAAATATCCCGCCAACGGTCAAGAACATTTGAACAATGAGACCTATAAGGCATCCATCCGATATGGAATCGTTAATGCAACGCAGCAGTGCGAGGCCTTTTCAAAGATGTGTCCTGATGCGAAGATTGTTTTGGTTGAGTACTCTCTCAAGGCAGCAAGGTATGGGACGACGCTCGCTGCGGAGGCGGCGATCCTAATATGGGCATTGATTATACTGCGGCGACGATTGCGCAGTATAACATGAAGGCGATCTTGCTGCCGGCGAATGATAGATTCACGCTGGCAGAGCCGTATCATGTGGGCAATGCCACGCATCCAGGGGTCAGAAGTATATCTTTCTTAAGCGAGAGTGTTTACTGATGTGCGCGGCACTCGACGCAAGACGATTGGACGAGATCCATCGTTGGAAGTTCGATGACAGTTTCCAGCTCTACTGTGATGCCAGGATGAGTTTCGTACAAATTGGACGAGTCTCGCAATCCATCATGGATAATACGGCGTATATCGCAAACAGGCGCTAGCTTTTATGAAGAGTAAGCCGGGGTCGAGGACGAGAGGGCTCGTGACAGACAGCATCCGTTGCCGTCGGCCACCATCAAAAGGGGAAGGCCTTCGCTCGAGCGTGCTGGTGCGTAGCTACGTGGCCAGGATAACAGCAGCTCACGTGAAGGCGCACCTCGTGCTATGTACAGATGGCTCGGCTTGTCTATTCCTCCAGCCAATACTGCTCCTTCACCACCTCCGCTTCGTCATCATCGTCGTCGCTCAAAGTTCGACACACGTTGCCCCCATCCTCGAGCTTTACTCGAAACGCCGTGACCTGGTTGGCATCGTCAAAGTCGACGTAAACGATCCGGAGGCCCTTTCCGCTCCAGTCACGAGCATGCGCCGCAGCCAAGGCATAGAAGGGAAAGAAATTCGCGTCGCGATTTTTCCTCCTTGCTATACGGATATGTGCGTTTAGCATGGCGCTAAAGACTGGGTTGCACACGAATGGGCAGCAGGCGTCGGGCGAATTAAGTGGAATTGCCCGCCTTCTGCCAGGTCGATAACGTAGACATCTTCGAGTCGGGGAGGCTAGAGACTGCATTGCTTCGTTCGGAACAGTGCTGGCGAGGGTATAGAGGGCCAAAGGGGGAGATTGTCGGGTGTTCTGCCCGTCTCCGCCAAGCCGATCCCACGCGCAGTGGCTGGCAGACCGTGGCTTCTTGAGTGCATTGGAGGCATATTTGGTGGTGAATACTGCTTGTGATTGCGCCTCTGGGCCTTTTCTGCTCAGACTTACTCTCCCTGCCTGCGAAGTTGAGAAGGTGAACAGCTGAGGCCAGAGAGAGAGGTCTCATGAATCAGTCGGCTAGCTGAGCGCTAGATCCTCTTCCTCCGATAAATTTGACCGTTCATCATGCACATGCGCAGATGACACGCTGCTACGACGTTGTTGCCATCTCTGCTCGAAGGATTCTCATCCTACGCTATATGTACGCTAGACATGATCTGTAGATCTGCTCGTACGGGCACCCGGATGAGATAGATGTATCGCTCCACGTGGAGTCAACCGCTGCTTCGATAAGTTGCGTCCGATGTCCGAGAGATTGCTTGGACATATGTGAGAGCGAGATTCAATTCGAGCGGCGAAGAGCTTGCAAAATCTATGTTAGAGTAGTGAAAGCGTTGTCGCCATAGTACAAAGTTCAAATTTCAGCCAAGTCTTGGCATATGGCATGTGACAAAACAAAAAGTGCTTAAAGCGGCAAGTTCGTGGCTATCTAGGAGAACAGAGCTTTAAAAAAAAATTGCCGAAACATGATCACCACTAGTTACGGAGAACTTCCCTCATTCGGGTGGTCTAGGCCAGGCCTCCTGCAAACCACTCGTCAGACTTGACGCGGCTCTCCATGCACCGCGTGGGAAAAGGCTCACACGCACCCTGCCCATCTTCGTACACACGGCTCGACCAACCATTTAAGAATCATCGTAGTAGATGATGAGCATCACCTCACATCGAATTACGACCAGCAACCTTTGCCACCTCACCAAACCCACTGCTCGAATGTCCCGCCGCCGGTAACGGAATCGTCTGCCCAAACTATCCCTTTCGCTCCACCGGTATTCAAGACTTCTGGATCTGCTCCAGATGCTTCTCAGATGTCATCGCGCAGACACACCTCATATCTTTGTGCGAGAGATTCTACTCCATTCCCCTACTGGGACAACAGGAAACTGGCGAGTGGCAGCAGACCTCTCACGCCATGCCGCTCCTCCGAAGTGGGAATCTCGATGTCGTACTGGAATACGCTCGCCAGCGTGCGGGGACTGGGGCATGTCCAGGGCCGCAAGAGGTGATAGGTGGCCCTTGGCTTCAAGTGGTTCGGTGATAGTGATATGCCAAGCTTTGCCGCCTGCGAGGCTTGTTATGAGGACTATATCTGGGCGATGCCTGAGACCATGGGGAGGATATTCCACCATAGGGTTGAGGCCACAAACCATGCCGCAGGGATGAATATGAACGGGTCCTGCGCTCTTACGGTCCAGTACATCAAACGCTGCTTCCTGCAGCACGGTTTGCGAGACGAATGGTCGGCTCTCGTTGCGAATGTGTACGATATCGGACGTCGTTGCCTGCGTGTCTTGGATCTTCAGGAGTTACTTACAAGAACTCGAGAAGATGGTTCCGGCCAGTAATCCCAGGGCCAATCCAGGAGATGATGGTTTGCAAGGCTTGCGGTCTTTCCAGCGGCTGTGAAAATTCAACAAGTCTCCCTCAACATCCGAGAAGAGATGACCTCTTCAATTCGCGACTTCAAGTCGTCGCCCCTCGTAGCGCGTACGGCAGACTATCTGGTGAACAACCTCAATTTCTGACATGCGACAGCGACCCAGGTGGTGAAGCTGCCTCCCTGTGAGCAGCAGAAAATCAAAGATGGGTAGGTAGTGGTACGCTCTGCAGCATCCGAAAGATCCGCGGCGCACTTCGACATCTGTGTCGCTTGCTACGCTGCTATGATCGAGCCGCATGGCGTTGCAAATACATTCCAAGGAGCGGGTACTCCCTCGAGATTGCCCGGACATGCGACACCATCCCGTTGAGTGCCGGAACGCAGCACATTTCTCGAGCCAAGTACCGAGAGATACTCCTCCGAAGAGATCCCTCACCGTCGATGTACACTGCAACCCGTCTGTCGGGTGTTGCAGTATGTAGAGGAGCGAGGTTTGATAGAGACCAGCGGTGGTCGGGTAATGGACGAGTTCTTCTTCTTCTGCGAGTCTTGTACGAAGAAGTCGGCCGGGAGACTCACTTTCCGCCGTGCTTTCACACATCAAGGTACATTGCATGCACGACGAGGCCGGTTGAGATATGTATCCGGCTGATTTGCGCCAGCGTCAGTTCAGGCATGCATGCCGCTTCCAGGACCTGAAGCCGTTCCTTGCGCATTGTGGAGCACGCAGTGCACAAAGCAAGGCAAAGGCATTATTTGCAGGGCAGGCTGCCCGCCCACATCTTGACGGGATATCGCTGTCGCTGAAGAGGCCGCAAGGTCTGCGTCAAATTTCATGTATGGCGCTATTTCAGGTTCAGCAGCCTAGGACATGTTGCGGTCATAAGCTGAGGATAGACGTGACACACTTCTATTACTTACAAAGCCAGGCTCACGAGCCTTGCTTCCCCCCCCATCTAAAAGCCGCAAGACTCGTTCATGACCAGCACAATCACAATCTACCGGACTCCCAAAGGCAAACAGAGAGTCATCAGATCATATCATACCAGTCATTATCACAAGTCCCATCTCTTCCAGTCTGCCAATTAGGACATTTCCGTCCTTGGGGTATCATAACAAGTAAATCCATCACTTCACCAACCAACCCTCTCCATCACGAGACGTACGCAGGCGGTGGTGCCTCGCTCGCACTCTCGGTCTGGCCGTCTTCACTGCTCGACGGAGGCCACGCTCGCTGCTTCGCCCTCTCCAATTCGACTTTCCTCGCAATCTCGGTCGCCATCTTTTGCATCCAGGCCTGTTCTAGAATGCCACCGCTGCCTCCTTCGCTGAAGGCACCCATCAAGTGCGGCAGCTTCAGCTCCGAGGAAGACCTCTGCATATGCGCGGAGGACCCTCGTCGCAGTTCTGGAGAAGGAGACCGTGATGGAAACGATTGCATTCGCGGTAGCTGGTTCATTGTTGGCCGGACAGGTACAGCCGGCTTCTCGGGCAGATACATCGACTGGCGGGGGGTCGGGTCTGCATCGACAGGAGCCTCCAAAGGCTTCGCAGGTGTCCGCGGTCGAGATCTCTGCACATTGATCTCGTTGCTCTCCTGGTTGTTGAAACCCACTCTCCTCTTCTGCGGACTCCGCGGTGGTGTCGTGATCTCGCCCTCGCGCGGCGCACTACTAGGCGCCGTAGACTCTTCCGTGCTCTTTCGCAGAACGCTAGATCGTGCATCGCTGTGTGTCCGGCTCGCGCTGTCGTCGTAACCACTGGAGGTACTAGCCACATCGCTCATGTCGTTGTCCTCTTTGTTCTTGCGCAGGTTGACCACTCTGTTCTTCCTCTTCTTCGGCCGCGTTCTCGATGCGCTGCTTCCCAAGCTGTATACCGATCCTGTGTGCATGCTCGCGAGGCTCGGCCTAGTGGCCTCGGACCCAGCTCCAGATGCTTGTGATGTCGTGCATGATGGGGTACCGTGAGACATGATCGAGGATTGAAGTCGTGAGAGAGTGACGGGTCGTGATGGAGTGGTATTACCATTACTACTTTCCTCCCGCTGCGCCGCACTGGCCCAGGCTCGGTACACTGTGTCTCTGATGCTCGGCGTAAACAGACTCAGGGTACGCTGGCTCTCCGTGAGTGTCGCAAGTCGGATCATGTTCTTCTGCGAGAAAGAGGCGTACATCTCGGCGGGATGATCGAGGGAGAAGGGTGCGCCGAAATCGTCTTCGCCGTCAATACCTTGCTGTGCCGGGCTCGCAAACGGATCGATCGGTTTCAAGCTGTCGTCATTGGGCTTCTTAGGCTCCTGGTTTTCGGCAGTCTGATACTCCGGGTCAAACACACGGAGTGACAGCCTGTGTATAATCGCTGGCAGATCTTCCATGAACAGTATCCGCAATTGATTCTCAATCGTCTTTTGGAGGTAGTCACGCACGAAGCGTATCGAATCGAACGTCGACGACACCTTGAGCTTCTCCAGCGGATCGTTTCTGAACACTATTGTCACACCCTTTTGCTTGGAGAAGACCAGAATCACGAAGCCTGACAATCGAATTTCTGACAGCGTAATCTGGATGGGGATCGTCAGGCTGCTATTCGCAGCAAGTGGCTGTGGACTTGCGAAGCTCGGCTTTGTCGAGAGATAGGTATTGAGCGGATTCGCTTGCACCCTCGTCTTCAGCGTAAGATATGCATCGCCCGCGTAGCTCATCTTGAATATCCCGCGGAACCGATCTTCTGCCAGGTCGCCAATCTCCAAGATTTCGAGTTCTGGCGGGGTTGATCCCAGGTTCAGCTCGTTGACGACAATGTCATCGACAATGATAGGCGGTCGCGGTGATTTGTTCAATGCGTTGGTGAGCATGTCGCGTACTCGCTCGGTATCCGCGATGAGCGGCGACCAGTTGAAGTTGAACGCCATTGTTGTGGCCGATGCGATAGCACTTGAAAGGCGTCGGTGATGTGATATGGTGCTGTTTACGGTCTCGCCGATGGCGTAAGACCAACCGTCGCGTGCTTCATCGGCCACCTGATAAATGAAGCGCTCGATGTGTCCTGCGCCCGAGACAGTCGGTGTCGCGTTCCGTCCAAATCCAGCTGCAATCAGGTTTGCGCAGCTCGTAGGGCGCGATCCAAGGTCCGTGAGAGGCCGATTCTTGGATGCGAATGTGGTGGTGGTGGTGGTGGTGGTGGTGGGTGATTCTTGGATGCAAATGCGAGCACCCCGGATCCATGATCCTGCACAATCTTCCGGCTGCACGGCCCGCATCTCTGCCGACGTGAAGCTGGATTTGCGTGTGTGGTCATCAATCTTCACCACCGCGCTTACAATCACAGTTGAAGACAGCGCTCCTAGACAGCACAGCACAGCAACGCGGCCTTGATGATCCTCATCCATGTTCGCTCCACGGACCCGTCACAGCATCAAGAACGTCTATTGTCGAGCGTTTCGTCCTTACACTGAAGCACATGATGATCTCGCTTGGACGGAGCGGGCGTGTCCTATGACGGCACGGCCACAGCGTTTGACGCGGAACAGTGGCGTGATGCCGCAGGTCTGGTGGCGCATCAATACAACGCAGATTACACGAGTATCAAATTTATCTAACAGACGCTCAAAGATTCAATGCTAGCCTCCAGCATCGACATCCAACTTCTCCCGTACGTCCCATTGCCCTAGGTCCCGCCTTCTCTCGCAACCATGGCCCTCAGACAACTCATACTCTCATCATCCGGCTCCACCTCATACGCCGGTCTCTCTCCCGGCTTCAGATGATCGGGAAGCACAGTCCGACAGGTCAGTGCAAATCGCAAGCACTGTTCTGGTACGACCTTGTGCTCGAGATATTGCTGGATCTCGTATCCCTCCATGAGCACGATATCGCCGTGGTTCAGAGTCACCGTGACCAGATCCTCGGCTTTCTTCATTCGCTTGGCAAACAGTCCAAGCTCCTTGGGAATCTCCTTGCGGCGACGCTCGTACTCGGACTTGTCCGTTGCCTTGAGAGCTTGCAATTCCTTCCATGCAGCAAGACGCTTCTGATACATCTCGGGGCCATCGATACTGTGTGGCATAGGCTTCTCCGCAGTCAGAATACCCGTCTTAGAGCAACCGGTGTAGTGTTTCATCTTCATGCGCATGTGCATCTTTGCCTTGCCGCCGAGCGAAAGTGTCGCGATTCGTGGGCCGAGTCCAGACTCGCCATCATCGTGGTATTCAATCTTCTGGCCTTCGAGGTATGCAAAAATGAGCTCTTCGTTGAAGTCCATGTGATCTGAGGGATCAAGAAATGTCTGCGACGCCCAGTTGAGGTCGGCACGACAGCTGCGGACCGGCCAGGGTGAATCAGTGAAAGGCAGACTTCCTCCTACAGCGATGAACTTGTATGGCATGCCGTAGTTGATCGAGAAGGCCGTCATGAGGTCGCCATCTTCAGCTGCGGGCTTGGCAATGATGGTGGTGTCTTTCGAGTGATCTGCCTGCGGCTCACCAGCTTCCGCTGCATCTTCAATGCCGGCTAAGAAGGTGCCCTCAGATAGCTGCGTGAGCTCAGCGGTCGCATCTGGTACAGGCTGCGTCTCGTCTGACCGGGGTGATAGTCTTGCTGAGGATGTTGGCTGCGCAATTTGCTCCGATGGGCCATCCGGGGAGCCCGCATTGTCAGTCTGACGCGAGTACCCGATACCATCGCGACTCTCAGCTAGCTTTGCAGAAAGCTCGCCAAGTAATTGATTGGGAGCTTGCTCCGGGCTCACTGGCGAGGGCATAACTCCTGGAGGCGGTAGAGAATTCGAGTCGAGCTCTGCGTTCGAGGTTCTCTGTAGCGAGGGTGTCGCCGGCGCCGACGTCACGGGTAGTTCAGCATGGACATCGACCTTGTTGACTGGCATCTTCTCAATTCCAAATCGCCTCCGCTCGAGGTGCATGTCCATACCAGGCTCATCTTGTCGCTGCATGGCAGCAAACATCTCATCAGGTCCTCTGGGCTCCCGGTTGATCTTTGCATTTGATATAGCATGCACGAATCTGCCGTTGACGCCCTCGAAAGTGTAAGTATAGCACTTGAAGCCGTGCACGTGGGTGACAGCAACGTTGACGCCCTGAGATCCTTCATGCTTGTTGCGAGCCAAGGCAGGACCATCGCCGCTGTTCTCCCATGGATTGTGCAGCATGGGCGGAGTCACCGGGATGTGCTGAGGGAAGTTCTCAAACATGCAGTCTGGGTTATCGCATCTCCAGCCTCTGAACAACCGACGAGAGCTACAGCGACCACACTGTGGGCAACAGATCCCGCGAGTGTTGATGTACGTAAGGTTGTCGCCGACAGTGTTACCTACGGCCGGGACTGCTGGCTTCACACTGTATGGCTCTTCCTCTTTAGCCCAGCGGGTCCGATCTAGAAGGAATGCAGGGTTGTACAGAAGTTTGCCGTACGGCGCATCCTTCCCGCTCTCAAGCTTCCAGAACTGGTCGCAGTCTGGGTTGAGACACATCCATCCACATAGATAGACTTGAGCAAAGGACTGGTCGCAGTCAGAGCATGGTCGCTTGGTGTGTCCCAGGTCTCCAGCGAGCTTTCGATCTTCGTCTGTGATCAACTGCTCCACTGGCTGATGCCAAGCAGGTTTGCTATCGTCAAGTCTCTCGAAGCGATATTTGATTGTCGTCCAAGTCTTTCGACCCTTTCCCAGCGTCTTCTCGGCCCAGACAGAAACAGGTTTATACCAGCCTAATACGTTATACTTGTGTGGCATTTTGCATACTGCATCCACATTGCGATCACCGCAGATGAGGACCAACGGGTTCTGTAAGGCGATGTCGTTCAGCACAGATTGAACCTGAGACTCGCGCATGAGATGATCCTTCTTCTGCACCATCTGCCCACTCGCATCGGCTTCCATGCCTCCACCGGCACGGGCGATAATCACGTCCGAATCCATATACTCGCGGCAGTGGCCTATACTGTCGAACAGGAATGCGTATACGTGTCGGTCATTTTGGTGGCAGCCGCTTTGGGGCATCTTGAAGTAAGGTACAGTCTCGCAAAGCGCTTGTCTACTATCTGCCCAGACCAGTGGCTGGCCCTGAGGAGCAGGCTTGGAGTCTAAAGGCTCTCTGCTGGCAAGCTTCTCTGCGAGCTGCACCAGAGCAATGTCGACATGCAGAGTTGGATCTGGAGGTGAATGATCTGGCTGCGAATTCGTCGGCGTGAGCAGGCCAGTTTCGTCGAGTCCTGCTTTTGGCAGCGGAGTGCCCAAAGATTTCTTCTTGCGGGTCAAACGCGGCGTGCTTGCGCTGGATGGGGTAAGTTTTGGTATTGGCAAGATCACGACCTTGGTTTGCTTGCTCGACAAGACCTTTCTGACTGGAGGCTCACGCTTGAGAGCTCTCTTTGGCGCAGCTTCTGCAATTTTTGCGGTATTCTGTTTGCGCCTTAAGGAAACCCTCCCGGCGGCCACTGGCCTCTTATCCTTGATCATCGGAGCTCTACCTCCGCTTTCATATTTGTCTTCGTCGTCAGATTCGACCTGAGTCGCAGCAGTCTTTGCGGCTTCTGCAGCCTCTCTGGAGTTCTTTCTACGCGTTTCCCAGCCTTTTCTCGTAATTTCGGCCCTCTTCTGCTGGGGTGTGAGGGAGGAGTCTGCATCTTTGTCTTCACCCCCAGTTACAGCGTCTTTTGTAGCTTCGCCAACATTCTGTTTCCGCTTGGAATGTTTCTTCCTGGAGGGCCGTGACTTCTTCTCTTTGGCCGCGTGAATGGAACTATCCTCTGTAAGTTGGCCTTCATTCATAACGGGATGACCTTCGGCTGGCAACATTCCTGCAGTCTCCTCTCGATCAGACTTCGAGTCAGGTCGGAGTTCATCTGGCTTGACAGGATCTTCGATGTTTGAGGGCACCGTGCTAAGCACGCTTGATGCTGTCGAGGATGATCTCGCATGACCGTCGGCAGAAGGCACTTCTGGATGCTCTGGCGACGCGTGCAGCAAATGCTCTCCAGATACATCTCCGGTGGCACTGACCGATGAAGGCGGGGTGATATTAGTTGATGCGTAGTCTGTGCGAGGTGATGATGCCGAATTCGACTCTGCGCTGGGTGAAGGAGCAGTGGCGGGGTGCCCAAGCACTTCCGGCTCATTCGAAGTGCCCAGCTGACGCACTTCAGCATCTGCACCAGATAGTTCTTCTTGCCCTGCAATCACCCTCTTGCCACGTCTCGCTGCTGACTTGCGCAATGTCAACTGTACAGCTGGACTTTGGACTTCGCGTTCAGTTGCTTCCTCTGCTGGCCCTCCCGCCTCCTGGCTCTCCGTCGTCGCCGCCGACGCAGTTGGTGGTGGGTGTGTGCATCTGATCCTGCGCACCCTACAGACATTGCATGAAGTACCTCTCGCGCGTCGCGCAGGAAGTGCTGCTGCCTTGACACTCCTGGCTCTCTTCCCCTTCGGAGCCTCATTCTCGTCTTCAGAGTTCGTCGACGCCTTGCGCTTTCTGCTGTTGTTGCCAGCGCTCTGCTCCACTTGCGAGCCACGTGCTACTGCCTGCTTGGTCCTAGCTGTCGGTCTGCTGCGACTTGCCGGTGTCTTGTTTGCTGGTGCGGATGTATATGCTACTTTTTCAGACTCGCCAAAGTCCTCTGGTATCTGAGGGTGGCCAGCATACTGCGGTAACGACCCTTTCACCTGACTAGCCTTCAGCGCCGTACGGAGTGTCATGGTGGCGATGGTCCGGTTGGTGCCGATTGAGGAAGCTGGAGTAGTCGGTCAGTTGCCGTGATTGTTACAGAGTGTAGATGGTTTGTGAAGCTAATGGTGTGGTGATGGTGATGCAAGTCGTTGATTGAGTATAGATTGGCGGTCGAGAAGAGTGCTTAGAAGTATGTGCGGCCAATGGCGAATGTGCGACCGTAGGTCCAGATTCTGCTTCGGGTAGATGCTGCGCTCAGTCCGTCTCGTGACATAGACTCAAGTGCTATAGTCGCATGTGGTTGCGCTCAGTGATGCTGCTGCTGCTGTTGAAGCCTGACTTAGATTATTGGTATATTGGCAGGTGCAGGTCAGTTGTGCTGATCTGCAACTATGCGCGTTGTGGTCAGATGATCTCCTATGAAGCGTTACCAATCACGGGAGTGGTCGTCGTTTCGCATCTTGAGCCAGGAGAATATTGTAATAAGATATGACTTGATGAAGTGAGGTTGCAGATCCGAGTCAGAAGAAGCTTTGACTCTTTGCCTCATTTAGTTCAGGATGGGCGGGGGTATACCAACACAAATACTGGGGAATGTAGACATGAAGGATAGTTGTTGGCTGCGAAACACCTGAGAGACACTTGTGTGTATTGATGGAAGTGAAAGACCGAGATGGATTGGATTGAATGCAACGTACTGGTACAGATTACATGTATCTAGTGCTGGGTCCCATGCCTGCTTCACACATCCACTCCGACTTGCACCTTTGTGCAGGTTGTATCGTCCCCATTGCATCGCTTTGGGCGGCGAGCTGCTGGAAGACATCCGTAGTCTTAACCACCAGGGGAGATGCACGAACTGAGCCCAAGTCCTTCTTCGCGATCGACAACCGTGGCGAGTACACTCCAGCCAAAATCTGTCGAGGTCATTCGCCGAAAAGCGGATCTTCTCGGTCGTAGCACGTTGCAAACCGCGCAAACTTTTCGTAATTCTGTCCGATGCATTTGTCTCACTGCCTCTTTCTATCTTTCTGGACAGTGCGCCATCCGCTGCTGCCATCTGGCGATGCGTCTGGGCGCTCGTTGCGGCAATGCAAAGCATTCAACCAGCAATCATAGGTCACGTCAAAGAGAGCATGATCAGCGATGCGCTGTTGTATAGTGCACATGATGCGATATCACGAGGCGGCTCACTTGAGCAGGATGGTCTGCGTCGGATCGCTCAGGAACTCCCGACGGTACTCGGCGATGCGGGAGGCGATGCACTCCACGTCCTTACCGACATTCGTTTCGCGCAGCTTCTGCACAACGGCGGTCAAGCCGTTTTTCCACCTTTTGGATTCTTCTGGCGTACGCGCTGGAGTACGATCTGCACCAATGAGTCGCAGAAGATCGTTATCTGTAAGTTAGTAGTAATCGATTAGTCGCGAACAAAGCTCGAAAGCGGAGACTGTGCGAAAGCAAGAGCAAGGAAGATGGCGCGTCAAAGCGCACAAGCAACATGTGACGACAGGGAGAAGTTCAAGTGCAGAACACGACATACCAGAAAGAGTCATGTTTTTGAAGTGCTGGTGAATACACGATGAATCCTGGCACTCTTGACCAGCTGCCTCAAACGGGCACAAGACCTTCTCGGGGTCGATGCGGTTGCTGTATGTGAGTGATCTGTGACCGCCGGCGATGGTTTTGGTGAACTCAGGGTGGTATCGAAAGTCCTTGAAGCGGACTAGTGGACTCTCGTATGGCTTGAAGGAGGTGGATCGTGGTGGTGACTGTGGTCACGATATTAGTAGACATCCGGCAAGGAGGAGCTCAGACGTACCTCAGCACGTGGCATGGGCGGTTCCTCTATGACGGGATGGAGTTCGGGTGCTATGATATCGGCGATCGTACCAGCCTCCGGTTCTATTGCGGTATCGTTAGTCTGCCCCAATGCCAAGTCGACAGCAGCCTCATCAACAGGGGGTGAGGATGCGGACGATGAGCTATCGTCTTCACTAGATGCGCGGGAGCTTTGCTCTGCTTCCATGCGCATCTGCAAGTCTGCACCATGATTGAGCTCCGAAGACGTCGTCTGGCGCGCCTGAATCGCCGTCGTTGTAGCACTGTCAAGTTCGGGTTCGTAATCCTCTTCGACCTCTTGCTCCTCGGGGTCCGAATCAGTCGGATCGCCTGATGTGTCCATCGCATCATCAGTCTCGTCCTCTTCGTCGTCCGGCTCTGTGTTGGTCGTGAGCGCGGTGTCTTGAGCCTGATTCTCGATGTTCGAGTCAGCTGCATCGGCATATATGTCGTCTAAGTCCTCGTCATCGATGTCTTCGTCGTTCTCTTCCATGTTTTTAGACTGCGGCAGAACGTCGTGGTTCTCGAGTCGTGGCTGAACAATCTCGACGGGCTGAGTGGAGGGCTCGTCTATCCCTATTGTGGGTGCCACAGCTGGGTCACCGTTGTTCGGCAGTTGGGATGCTGTAGCGGGCTGACCATTGGTGCTAGTCGGAGCAAGGTCGAAATCAGGCTCGTAATCGTCCTCCACCTCACCGTCTTCTCCATCAACTTCTGCATCATCTTTTGTTACACCATGGACAGTATCAGATGCATGGTTTGAGGCATCTGTCGAAGGAAGCTCAGCTGGAGCTGGCCGCGCCTCGGCTGAGTCTCCGCTCTGGCTATTGACGAGCGCGGCTGTGACTGGAGCCGGCGGCGAGATAAGGCCAGTGCCAATGCCCTGAGATTGAAGGTCCCGCAATCGCTGCTCCAGTTGTTCTCTCTGCTCCCTCAACGACATTTTCGCGGGCTCTGCACTTCGCGTGAGTGTTGACTGCACCGTTTGGACAGCTGCAGTTTCCGCACTTGGTGCCATGGTTTGTTGCGCTTGATCCGTGGAGCTAGTCTTGCGACGCTTGCGCCTTTCGGCTTCAGCTATTTTGCGCTTCATCTCTGCAATCTCCTGGTCCATCTTAAGCTGCGCTGGAGTAGGAGTGCCTGGAGTGCCTGGGGTGCCCGGCACGGATGCGGTAAACTTGGAAAGTGCAGGCTTCGGTGGAAAGTCTTTCAGGAGACCAGGCGCTTTTGCTCCACCAGTCGGAGCCGATGATTCAACAGGCGCATCGTCATTGTCGATGTCCATGTCTTCCTCGCTGTCATCTTCATCACTGTCGACGATAACGACGCGATTGTCATCGTCATTGTTTACCCGTCCATAAGAACGCTTCTGCGCAGTCGAAAGATTGAATGCATTTGCGGATGGTGGACGAGATTGTGTAACTGTACGTAGAGGTGGAGCGAAAGCCGCTGTCTGTTGATGCTGGAAAGAGGCGGGAGACAGCGGACTGCTGGTAGTGAACAGACCAGGAAGACCAAAGCCACGACTGAGTGTCGGCGAGGTAGTCTGCTTAGGAACAGGCTGCTGTGGCAATGTCGGCAGCTGGAAAGATGATCTTGGTGAAGCAGTGTGTGGCGCGGAATGGATATCTTGGCCGGTGGCAATATCTTGAGCAAGAGCGCCGGCACGAGCAAGACCGTCACCCAGTCCTGGCTTCGAATTGTCGTTGACGCCGTCAGGTTGAGGCTGGTCGCTCGATATCATCACAATCTCACCGTTGCTGGCTGCCTCTGCTGCCTTACGCTTTGCTTCGTCCTTTGCAGCGCGCTCTGCAGCCAGCGCTGCCATGCGCTGACGAATGAGATCGTTCTTGGAGGCGACCTTCTCGGCGAGAGCAGGCATGGCAGCAATAGTCGCAGTAGGCGCTTGCTTAGGTGCTGCTTGAGTAGACGTGCCTGATTTCTCGATGGTTGAGGCTGATGCAGCTGCAGGCTCGGCTTTCTTGTTCTTGGCTGCCTGAAGCTTTGCGAGATACGCACTGCGATCAAGAGTCGCAGGCTTGGCTGGCACGGCCTTCTTTGGCTGAGATACTTTGCGCTGGGGCTCAGAAGCCGGCGATTGAACAGCAGCAGTGGTAGTAGAAACAGTCGTAGGAGTTGGCTTTGGTGAAACGGCTGGTAGGCCGAGCTGATTGTACACTCTGCGCAAAACTTTTCTGTTAGAGATAGCTTTGGCAACATCATCGAACGAGTACCCGTTATTGTGGAGCTTGAGAACGATGTCCTTGGCTGCGGCGTTCCTCGCTACTTTACGAGCATCGCGGCTGTCGCCGTTCGTCTGACCACCTGCAGCATTGTTGGTCGAGTGCAGGCCAGAGGTCCGACGTACGCCATTTGCAGGTCGAGGTGACAGCGGTCTCTGATGCTGTTGCGAGTTTCGCCTCGTGTCCTGGGCATTGGGAAACCGTGGCAGCGGACTGCGACTACGCTTCCTGGGACCCTTGGGCGGTGTTCGAAGGAACTCTCTCGGCATCGGCTCTTGCGCGTCGTCGACTTCTCCTTCCTCCACCTCGCCATCTTCCTTGCCCACCTGCACATCTTCTGCCGGTGCCGGTCTCTGGAGTCGAGGATCGGCCGCGGGTATAGACGGCGCCTGGTTCGACGGGGGGGTAGGAGGTGTCGCGTCAGGAAGCGCCGGAGGGGGCGGAGGGGGAAGGGTCAATTGTCCCGTCTGCATCAAGTATGCGATCTTGGCCAGTTGATCTGGCGTGATGTTCATGCCAGCCAGGAGTGACGCCATATCACCTCCCGCAGACGGGGCAGCCATCGTTGGCGTCTGTGTTTGGGGGGTATTTTGCTGTGGCGTTGCGACAGATGGCTGTGTAGCGCCCAAAGGAAAAGGGACGTTCTGCGACATAGTTGTCGAGAATGACGGCGAATGTCAGGTCTGCGTCGTATACTCATGCGCATAGTCACGCGACTGAACAGTGAAGCAGACGCGGCGACCTACGACCGATTTGGTGACGAATGCACCGGACTCCTTGCTCGAGGCGCGATACTGCGGGAGAATCGGTCGCGGGCTCGATGCCACGTCTGTGGTGCAGTCGCGCTTACGATATCTGCAAGAGCGAGCGTGTGCGCCGTGGAAGTCGCGATGCAAGTGCAGGTGCAGGTGCAGGTGGCAGGTGCAGATGCTGACGGAAGGTGCAACTGCTGCTGCTGCTGCTGCTGCTGCTGTTGGAAAGCAGGAGTCTCGGGCGGAAACCTTGCAAGAAAGGGCGGCAGTACCCGCAAAGTAACGGCCCTCCGTAAGCCCAAAGTGGCATCAAACTGTAAACACAACCTCCAAGCTCCGAACGCGCTTCACCAGAACACGACGACACCTTTCTTGCCACTGCTTGCGCTTTGCAGTTTGTACATAGCCAGCTGTTGGTGTGTCGCGCTAGGAGACCCTGCCACGACTGTACGGCGCTCGATGGATCCTTGACGACTGAACGGTCGCGCGTTTGGAAGCACGCGCCAGGACCACAGAACGATACACACAACATAATGAGTGCGCAGGCGCAAAATGGCCCTAGATGGCGAAACAGCCCATTTGGTGGTCGGGATGCGGATACGCCTTCGCCAGGACCGCCGCCCGGACACGCTCGGTCCAAGTCGAGTGTAATGCAATCACCGCTCAACTCGCCTACGAATAACGAACATGGACATGGGCGAAATCCATCCATGGTCGACTTCAAATTGCCTGGGCTGAGCAGATCAGACTCGCGACGATTACGCCAAGGATCTGTGAGGAACAGCACGCCGGCGGGGACGTTCGCCCCGACTTTCATCAAGAGCGAGGATCTGGATGGTGCAGTGGAAAGAGTGCGCGGCATCGAAGGCGAGAATGACTTCTCCGGCAAGAGATATGTCTGGCTGCGGGATCTCGAGTCGGCGTTTGTGCGTGGGTGGGTGGTCGAAGAATTGCCGGATGATATGCTCAAGGTGCAATGCGATAATGGCAGCCAGCGAGATGTCCCAGCGGATAGTGTGGACAAGGTCAATCCGGCCAAATTCGACAAAGCAGACGACATGGCCGAGCTCACGCACCTCAACGAGCCCAGTGTAGTGTACAACCTGCATCAGCGTTATCTGGCCGACCTGATATACACCTACTCTGGGCTGTTCTTGGTGACCGTCAATCCATACACGCCACTCCCAATCTACAGCAGAGAATATGTGAATCTGTACAAGGGCAGAAGTCGAGAGGACACTCGACCGCACATCTTTGCAATGGCCGATGAAGCATTCCGGAATCTGGTCGATGAAGGCACTAATCAGTCCATTCTGGTTACGGGAGAGTCTGGAGCTGGTAAGACCGAGAACACAAAGAAAGTCATCCAATACTTAGCAGCAGTTGCCACCTCGGATACGCCGCGTGGCAAGTCTGGAGGACGACAGCGCTCGAATTTGTCTGAGCAAATTCTTCGAGCCAACCCAATACTGGAAGCGTTTGGCAATGCGCAGACTGTGCGGAATCACAATTCTTCTCGGTTTGGTAAATTTATCAGGATCGAGTTCAGCAGGTCAGGCCAAATCGCCGGGGCGTATATTGACTGGTACTTGCTTGAAAAGAGCAGGGTGGTTCACATCAACTCGCGAGAACGGAATTACCATGTCTTTTACCAGCTGCTTCGTGGAGCAGACAAGGCTATGCGAAGGGACTTCTTGCTTGGCGATATGGACGTGGACGACTTTGAGTACACGAGACACGGCAACGATACCATCTCCGGCGTGTCTGATTGCGAGGAGTGGAACTGCCTGCTGGAAGCATTCCACATCATGAATTTGTCCGATAAAGACCAGAAATCGGTGCTGCAAACTATCGCTGGTGTTCTTCATCTTGGAAATATCACTGTGATGAAGGAGAGTCTTCGAGCAGATCAAGCAGCACTGTCTGCCGATGCAGAGGAGCCAGTTCAAAGAGCGAGTCGTTTGCTAGGAATAGACCCGAAGGAGTTTGTGAAAGCCTTGTTACATCCACGTGTGCGAGCAGGCCACGAGTGGGTTGAGAAGGTGCAGACGCCGGAGCAGGTTCGACTAGGAATCGATGCCCTTGCTAAAGGTATCTATGAGCGCGGTTTCGGCGACCTTGTTGATCGCATCAACGAGCAGCTGGACCAGACATCCTCAGGAGCTGACGACACCTCGTTCATTGGAGTGCTTGATATAGCTGGATTCGAAATCTTCGAGCAAAACAGCTTCGAGCAGCTGTGCATCAACTACACCAACGAGAAGCTGCAACAATTCTTCAACCATCACATGTTCGTTCTCGAACAGGAAGAGTATGCTCGTGAGCAGATTGAGTGGAGGTTTATCGACTTCGGCCGAGATCTCCAGCCCACAATCGACCTGATCGAACTCTCGAATCCGATAGGTATCTTCTCCTGCTTGGACGAGGACAGCGTAATGCCGAAAGCGACAGACAAGAGCTTCACCGAGAAGCTGCACTCGCTCTGGGACCGCAACACACCGAAGTACAAACGCTCGTTGCTAAATCAGGGCTTTATGCTGACGCACTACGCTGCTGAGGTTGAGTACTCCACCGAGGGTTGGCTGGAAAAGAATAAGGACCCACTCAACGACAATGTCACTCGCCTGTTGGCACACTCGTCCAACAACCACATCGCCAACCTATTCGCAGACTGTGTAGAGGCAGATGACAGTGAAGGCCTTGCTCGCACTCGTGTCAAGAAAGGACTATTCCGGACTGTTGCTCAGAAGCACAAAGAACAGCTTTCGCAGCTGATGAATCAGCTACACTCGACACAGCCACATTTCGTTCGATGTATCTTGCCCAACCACAAAAAGAAGCCGAAGCAGTTCAATGCATCTCTTGTGCTGGATCAGCTCCGCTGCAACGGTGTGCTCGAAGGTATCAGGATTGCTAGAACCGGCTTCCCGAACAGACTGCCCTTCGCTGAATTCCGCGCAAGATACGAGGTTTTGTGTCCCAGCATGCCCAAGGGCTACCTCGAAGGCCAAGCTGCTTGTAAGCTGATGCTCGAGAAGCTCAATATGGATCGTAGTTGGTACAGAGTGGGCCTTACCAAGGTCTTTTTCCGTGCAGGCGTCCTGGCTGAGCTTGAAGAGAAGCGTGATTCTCTCATTCGTGATATTGTCGTTCGCTTCCAGGCATTGGCGAGAATGTTCGTGCAGAGGCGCATCTTCAAAAAGCAACAGTACCGAGCAGAGGCCACCAGAGTCATCCAGCGCAACTTTCAGGTCTATCTTCAGATGCAACAAAATCCATGGTGGCAACTTTTCGTTCGAATGCGACCTTTACTCGGTGCCACGAGGCAGTCCAACGAAGTGAAGAAGCGAGAAGAGGAAATCAAGAAGCTTCAGGAGCAGATGCAGGCCGAAGAAGTCCAACGTTTAAAGATCGAGGATGAGCGCAGGCGCGCAGAGCACGAGATCCAGAAGGTGCAGAAAACGCTTGAGAGCGAACGTGCCTTAGCATTGGACAAAGAAGAGATCTTCCGGCGGCTGCAGGACCGCGAAGCTGAACTGACAGATAAGCTGCAAGGTGCCCTAGAGGACTCGGATCAGCTCGAAGAACAACTGGACCAGCTTATGGCAGTGAAGCAGACGGCTGAGCGGCAAGCCGAAGAACGAAAGAACCAACTCGAGCAAGCCTCGCACATAATCGCCAATCTCGAGACCGAGAAGAACGATCTGGTGGATCGGATTGCCGAGCTGGATACTCATCTTGAAGAAGTAGAGAAATCCAAGTCAATGCGAAGTGAGCAAGAAGAGGCCTTGCAACAGGAAATCCGTATGCTACAAAGTCAGCTGAGCCTGAAAGACCGCAAAGTTCAGGATCTAGAGGCGAAGCTGCTCAAGAACGACCAGGACCTCGAGATCAAGCTTTCGAGCACGACAAAAGACCTCAACAGTGCCAGGAAGCAGATCAGGGACTTGCTCGATGATAACAAGGCAGTACGTCAGCAGATGTCAGATCTCTCGGCCACATCTACCAGTTTCGAAGACCTCATCAAGCGCAAGGACAGCGACTTGGCTATTCTAAGAACTGACCTGAGGAAGTTCCAGGATGATCGAAAACGTTTTGAAGACGAGAAGCATGGTCTTATGACGAAGCATGACTCCGTGCAAAATCGTCTTCGTCAAGTGCAGGCCGAAATGGAAGCTATGCGGACGCAGTGCATCCAGCTTGAACGAGAAGCTGCAGATGCCAAGCGAGCTCTCGAAGAGCAGACTTCGTCCAACGAACAAGTCGCAATCCTCGAAGCTCAGCTGCACGACATCAAGGGCGAGTTCTACCAGCTGCAGACTGACCTCAGCCGCGAGCGCCAGTCGAGAGACGATGTCAAGCTCATGGCTGATGCAGAATATGAGCAGCTGAAGCGTGACTACGAGGCACTCAACGATTCCAAAGTCACCATCGAGAAGGAGATGTACAGTCAGTCTGACCTGACCCGAAGAGCGACTGCTGCACGTGAAGTGGCCGAGAAAGATCGGAAAGAGTACCAAGCTGAGCTGCAGACACTCCGTAAAAAGTTCATTGAGCTTCAGGAAGCTAAGATCGAATGCGAGGCGGCTGTCGAGCGCGACCTCAACCGTCAAGCAAATGAGCGATATGCTACCGTGCGACAGGAGCTCGAGGCCAAGATCAGACAGGTCGAGCAATTGGAGACCGAACGTGGTGAGCTGAGTGGCGAGGTTCAGCGCCTGAAGCGTTTCATCTCGGAATCAGACAACTTCAAACTGCACAACGACCAGGAGAAGCAGCGTCTGGAGCGTGAGCTGGTTACTATCAAGGGCCGACTGACAGCTTCCGAAAACGACAATCGTGCGCTGCTGAATAAGGTCCAGCAGAAGAATCTGGATATTGCTAGATCCAACAGTAAGGTCAGCGATACGCAGCGAGGGCGCATCGCCCAGCTCCAGACGGAGAAGAATAAGTCTGATGAGGAAACCAAGTCCTTGAGACGACAGCTGAACGATGCGCAACTCCAAATCACCTCTCTTGAGAAGCAGAAGGAGAAGCTGCAGCTGAACTTGGAGGATATGAACCACGAGGTCAATCGAGAGCACAAGACCACCAGGTATGCCGAGCAGCAGTCATCCGCAGCAAGCCTCCAGCTAGCTGAAGCTAATCGCAAACTTGAGACTGAGCGACAGCTGCGCAATCAGGCCCAGCAGAACACCAAGACCGTCCAGTCATCGCTCGATGCCGCCAACAGCGAGCTCAGCCAGGCACATGACCACCTCCGACTGCTGCAGAAGATATTCGATCCGGAAAGTGCGAAACAACCTTCATCTTCGCTCGAGGGCACGCTCGATAGAGCCAAGCCTGACCTCAAGAAGACCATCGACCTAGCACAAAAGCTAGATGCGTCCGAGAATGCCTTGCGACTCGCCACGGATCGTTTCTCTCGTGCTGAAGCGGAATTGGAGAGCCTGCGATCGCAGCACTACGATGATATGCAGGACAACGAGAATCGCCACCAGAATTCCAAGCGTGCGCTGCTGGAGGAGATGAACGCCAGCCAGGTCAATGCTCGCTCGTCACCGAGTAACGTTCGCCGGGAGTGGGAGGGCCGCAAGCCATTCGCAGATCGAGCTGCTTCAGGAACGCCTGGCACACCGAGCAACCAGCGTCACATGAGCAAGGCTAGCACAGACTCTGCCCGCTCTGACAGAACATCTGACACCTTGACCTATAACAATCGCATGGACCTGGCAGCTGAACTGGAGCTGGTCCAGAACCAGCTGCAGATGTCTGAAATGCAGAATCGTCACCTCCAAGCTCAAATAGATCGTGGTAGCCCGCTGAAGAACGAGACCTGGGACGAGAGTCCTTCCATGCGAAGAGTCCAGAAGTTGGAACGAGAGAACTTCCGTCTACATGACATGCTCGACGACTCGGCCAAGAAGGTCTCATCGCTTGAACAAAGCATTCGCACCGGCCAGCTATCGCTGAAGGAGGTACAGACCAAGAGTCACGAGGAGCTCTACGATCTAATTAATTCGCAAGAGCAGACAAGACGTTCACTGTTGACTTCACACAATGCTGCTATTGCCCAGCTTGCAGACGCGAAAATGTCGTTCGATGATGTGAAACACCACAAGGCATCTGTCGAAGTCGAGTTGCGCGATGCAAAGTCAGAGCTTGCCGAGATCCAGTACCAACGAGAGCAAGAAGCGGCGAATCACTCCCAGCTGTTGCAAGAGTTCGCAGACCTTCAGATTCGCTTAGACACGGAGACATCGCGCTCTGAAGACTTGACAGGGAGCATGAACCTTTACAAGGCAAGAGCTGACGAGTACTTCTCGAGGCTGGAGCAAGCAGAGATTGCCGTACTGAAAGCGCAACGTGCGGAACAATTTGCCAAGTCTCAGGCGAAGGAGGTTGAAGACACCTGCGCAACGATCATGTCCGAGCGCAAACAGATGGATCAGCTCGTGGAGGACCTTCAGCGTCAGACCCAGCAGTATGAGGAGCGGCTCGAAGACATCTCCACCGATCTAGACACCGCATTGCAAGCCAAGAAGCGTCTCCAAAATGAGCTGGAAGATTACCGCTCGCAGCGTGCAATGGACATTGAGGACAAAGAACAGTCCATGGAACAGACCCGCAAGAAATATCAAGCTGAGCTCGCAACATTGAACACGGAGCTGGAAGTGGAGCGAGATAATGTCATTCATGCTCGCGGAGAGAATGGTCGTCTGCGGGATGAGCTTGAAGAACTGCGTAGTAAGTGGGACGATGAGGTGCTCAACAGCTCCGCCTGGGCAAAGGAGAAGTCTCGATTGGAGGTCGCTCTGCAGAGCCTCTCTGACTCGCGTGATGAAGCCACGAGCGCCCACAACGAAGCTCAAAGCAAAGTTGTCGAGTTGCTTGGGCAAGTCCGTGGCCTACGAACCGACGTCGACGACATCGCAGCGGAGCGTGACATGCTCATCAAGGAGAAGAAGGGCCTCGAAGCGCGTCTCACGGAAGCTGCACAACGTCTCGATGATCTGTCACAGTCTGGCTCGCCTTCCAAGCGATCCGTGGCATTGTCCGACAAGGAAGTGCTCGATCTCAAGTCCAAGCTTGCCCAGCAGGAAGACATCGCGGCGGCAGCTGTCGGTAAGATGCGACGTGCTGAAGCTCTCGCCCAAGAGGTGCAGAGGGACATTGCTAACGAGCGTGAATCGAGCGTCAGCCTCCACAAGGAGAAAGCGGCCTTGGAGAAGAGCGTCAAGGACTTGCAGCTGAAGTGCATCGACCTCGAGACGAAAGGTTACTCCAGCGGCAGTCAGGACGTCCGTTTCCTGCATGGCCGCATCCAAGAAGTAAGTTAGCATCGCCGGGACTGCATGGCGTAAAGACGCTAACACTTCATCTAGCTTGAGACCCAGCTCGAATCTCTGGAGACCACCCGTGCACGGGAATCTCGCGACGTGCGCTCTGTCGATCGGACAGTCAAGGACCTCCAAGCCCAGCTCGAGCGCCGCGACAAAGCCGTGCAATCAACCCAAGAGGACCTCAATCGCTCCCGCGACAAGATCTCTACCCTCCTGCAGACCATCGACGACCTTCAAGCCTCAGACAGCTCAGCTCAACTCGCCGCGAAACGCGCCGAGCGAGAGCTTCGCGAAGAGCGTGAGAAGAGTCTCCGCCTTGAGCGAGAAATTGAACGCCTGGGCGCCGTGAGTCGGGCAGATCGGGAGTCAGTACGAAGAAGTGGTACGCTTGCAGCGTTGTCGGATGCAGGCGGGAGTAGAAGAGGCAGCTACTACGGCGGCAAAAGCAGTGTCAATGGTGACGGCGCCGGAGAGGTAAAGTTGGAAGTTCCAGCCAGGAAGAGCAGCCTTAGCAAGGGTTTTTTGTAGATGATTCGGGCGAATATGGGAGTGATGGCGTTGGAATGGGTTTGAGGTTTAGGCTTGTGGTGAGGAGTGAGGCTTTCCTGTAGCCTCACACGACTGCTGATGTCTTATGGAGGTGGACCGTCTGTGCAGAGGTCTGAAATACCTGGGTTGGCGGCGGTGTGCATATTGATCAATGTTGCATGGTAGTATTCTGTGGTCTTTCGTATCTGAGAATTCCTGGTGACTTGTCGAGATTGATCATAGTCTCGCGAGGCGTTCTTCAATCATGTCGGGGGTGTCATCTGTTCTCCCTGTCGCCCAATGGTTGCATCATTAATACTCAATTGCCCAACATATACGCCAATGCCAAATAACCGACAACGATTCCCGCCAGAGTCCCAGCGGTGACGATTCGACCGTGTCCTGTGAACCCGAGATATCCACCTACTCCCACTGCGACTTCAACGCGTTTCGCAAACTCTCGACGTGCCTTCCAGTCTTTGGCGACTTCGTATGGTGCTCTTACGGCCTCCTTTAATGCCTTATCCAGCACTGAGCATGATAGCACGACTGGCCTGTGATCGCTGGTCGGCTGTACTGGTAGTGCAGTGTAGCTATGCACCTGTGGTTTCGCAGCTTCGAGGAACAGGATGCGGTCACACCAAGATGGTATCCGATGTTTTGCCCACAGATATACTTGCTCGTGCACGTCGGAGAGGTCCAGAGTCGGGGTTGTAGAATTTTCGATGGCTTTCGTCTTCTGTGCTTGTGCTTGTGCTGTCTCTTTTGCCAGGGACTGGGCTCGTCGAGAATACTTGTACGTGGGCGGGAACATGATTGGAGCTTCTGTGAGGCTGTGCAGGGTTTTGTTGGCTTTCAGCTCGCGTGTCAATTGGTCTTTGAGCAGGAGCTCGGAACAGTGGACTGAGTCTGAGTCGGATTGCATGGGCTGTGGCCAGGATTCGAAGTCTCTGGGGTCTGGTTGTGAGTCGGATGTTCGGTAGTTGAGGTCGCCTGCGATGAAGAGGTGGGAAGGTGGGCTGTATATGCTGTGCGGTCCTGATGCGTCGTTATCGCTGCCGAGCAGTGGCTGCTCTTCTGAGGTGTTGGCGTTCCTCCTGTCCACGGGTTCGAAGACAAGAGTTTGACAAATGTTCTTCCAGTCCTCATTCCTACGCTCCCACGCGCCCTCCTGTGAAAAAGACGATT
Organism: Mycosphaerella arachidis; assembly: GCA_001297265.1. Taxonomy (NCBI): domain Eukaryota; kingdom Fungi; phylum Ascomycota; class Dothideomycetes; order Mycosphaerellales; family Mycosphaerellaceae; genus Mycosphaerella; species Mycosphaerella arachidis. Next base: position 27,526 of record LIHB01000117.1, read on the forward strand.
AGAACTGCCATCTTTGTCTCGGAATGTCTCAGGGGAATGAAATCCTAGTCGGGGCAAAATACCATAGGCGCCAGATGCGCCGCGACGAATGTCAGAAGGACATCCTCATCGTCCACTCCTGCCGACTCCAGGGCTATCCGAGCTCCCACGGCACCCTTGTTGCCCATCTCCCATATGCCTACGCCTGTCCCGGCTACTTCAATCCACTTGATCCTTCGTTTGACATTACTGCGCCCGAATACGATAATACCGGTCATGCCTGCATTCCTTGTGATGATATGCTGGTAGTCTGCATCTTTGCCATATGCCCATTGCGTTGCTCGCGTGACTGCTTCCAGGAAGTGTGAGAAGAAGGGTGCTAACAGAGAACCACCTAGAAAGCTGTACCCCAGTGGTGCAATCTCTTGCAAAGACAAGACTATCAGGTCGGGTGGTAATGTGCCGGGCTTGAGGGTCGTGTAGAGGGAGGATGCGAAGTAGTCGATGTCGATGAGTTCGCGGCCGGCGTTGAAGGTCGTTATTGAGATGTTGAGGTCGACCGCTGTATGTAATCGTAGCAGAGACATGCTGGGAATGTATACTGCAGTGAGAAATAGCAAATGCGTTCACGTCTGAGGGTGAAAGCACGAGGTCAAAGGCACTGGATGACGTCAAAATGCCAAGCAGAGCATTGAAGTGACATGGAGCCAACGACATCCAAGAGGAGGAGCTTTCGTTCACCGACGTGCATATCGCACTTTCATCCGCCCAGGTAGAGGTGCGCCTCACTTTAAGGTAATTGATGCTGTTCTCTGGTTGTAATAATGGACGAGGGATGTTAGGGCGCACAGATACAAGGGTCCTTCAAGGGACAAGTCTGATGCTCAACACTATCTAGACTACTCTCACTAGTCGTGGCAGCATTTCAGCATTCAACAAGTTCTTTCCCTTTCATGACAATGTGCTCTGTCTCTACAATTCCTTGCAGTCCACTGCCCATCTCGTAGTGCGTTCAACAGTAGTAGACATACAACTCAGCATGTCCAACGGCAGTATTACACAAAAGGTGCATATACCGGAGCACAATTGCTACTTCAACAAAGGTGTGACCACAAGTATAGACTGTGCAGTCAACAGTGGAAGATTCTTCCTTCTCTTCAAGTGTGTTCTGACAAGGAGAGATGCAGTTCCGGTTCAGTTGGCAGCACCTGGTCCGTGGAAGCTGAAATTCTGCTTTCCGTTGCCGCCATGCTGGGTAGACGACTGATCAGCTGGTGGTCCGAAGCTGAAGCTCTTGCTGGCATCGTGGGGCGTGCCACCTGGGCCAGACCGACTTGCAGTTGGGAAGCTGAAGGCGTTCCGACTATCGCCAGCACCGCCGGTCTGGCCGAAGAAGGGTGATTCTGGCTGGCCTGGGTAAACAGGAGCTGGACTCTTCTTCGGGCTCTTGATGAGGTCGGTAATGCTCTTCTTCATCTGTAGATCCCAGGATTTGTTGTATGTGTGACTCTTGGCGCGACCACTGCCACCAGGAGCCTTGTCGAAGACCGTCATGTCCTTGGCTTGCGGTGTAGTGTCATTGCCATTGCCACCGAACATTGAAGTGCCTTGAACACGACCAGGAGACACAACTTCATTGCCATTTGTAATCATGAGCTGCTGCTGACTATCCACGGCGACACTGTCGCGGCGGGTCGGCTGAAAGCTGTCCGCCTGCTTGAGACCAAGGAGGCTCAACTTGCTGCCGACCTCATTCTTTTCAGCCATAGCTCGAGCGGTCTTGGCGTTCAGTAAGCGGATTGTCATTTCGCTCTGGTTTGGAATCTTCAGCTGATGCTGAAGCGCATACTGTTCGGCAGCAATGGTGTGAAACTTGGCGAGTAAGAGATCCACATCCTCCACGTTCTCCATCGTCATCAGCTTCGGCTCAACGCTCAAAGCGCCGCGAGCAGCATGTGGTGGTGGTCGATGAGTTGGTGTCTCATCACCAGGCTGAAGAGTTGTTCCGTAGCCATTGTCGAAGCTGCTAGCCTGGCCGTTTGTGCTGCACTGAGAGCCGAGGTTGCCCATGGAGACAGCTGGGGGCAACATCAAAGTATTTGTTACCGATTGAGGTCGAACTGTCGACATAGACGATGCTGATTGGTGCAGACTGTTCAGAGAGCGGGCGCCGTGCAAGCCGCCGCCATGGGTTGGCACCGGGGAGTTCGCGCTGCGAGAATCGTGGTTGCCGTGACTCCCGGCACTGGAGGCAGTGGAGCTGGCACTGTTCTGTGGAGCTGGGATCAAGACCCACTGACCTCGATCGTTGACCGCGACGCTCATGAGCATACCTGGCTGGCATGGAAGGGCATTTCCTCCCGGCATGTTCAAGTTTTTCGCGCGTCCGTCAACCTGCACTTTTGGCATCTTCTGTGGGCGCACGGCTAGAGGAGTGCAGTCCTCGTCGGAGGAGTCGTGGTGTTGGCTGGGGTCATGATGCTGACGCCAATTTTGAGAGTTGACACGGAGGCCACCGCGACCTCCACGTCCTCCACGCTCGCCACGCATGGTGAGAGTTCCGCGACGTTGAGCTTGGCGACGGTCGTTGGCGCCGTCCAGGCCACCAAGCCCAACAAGCCCCTCGTTCTCCTTGTAGTTCCTGGGATAGCCAAGGATGCTCGAAGTTGCTGGCGTGGTGACAAACTTCTCGATCACAACACGACCGATGTCTCTCGGAAAGTTCATACCATTCCACATGTTACCGACGGGGTGATCGTTGTGTGGCTGCCGGATGTGACTGAACTGATGATAGGGAATGTCCTTGACGTAGACCCAGGTGACTGGGAACGAGCTGAAGAGCATAGTCAGTACGCGTCTTGTGACACAACACGTATTACGTACCCAACAGAAGGTGCTGTCGCATCGGAAGCATCAATCCAGTCGGCAATACTGTCGTCCGGGTTGTATGGCCCGCACATCTCAGCAAGACCAGCAAAGCGCTTGCTACCGTTGATCGAGAACAAGAAGACTACCTTTTCGGCCGGGTCTTCGCGAGTCTCCCATACTTGCATGATCCGATCCGCCACCTTGCGCATCACAGAATACTTGCCGATGCGGATGGAGGTAAGCACATTCTTCGGGTACTCGGATTTGATGTTGACAACGCGAGTCTGTGAAAATGTTAGTGCGTGTTGCTGAGGCCGCGAACAGGTCACGTACACCATATGGCATCTGGTAGTGCTCGGGGTTCAGTGCAGAGAGCACAGCGAGAGCACCCGGGTACGCCTCCTCCCAGTCTGCGTGCGGATCCTTCAGTGCACGTCTCAAGCTTCTAGTGAACGCCTTCTCCGCCCACACATCGCACTTTGAACCAGCTTGGGCAGGGTTCACGAGGGTATAGTGGTCGCTGATGGCAACGGACCCGCTGGTGAAGGACTGCTGATCGTCAGAGCTCTGCCGCTCGTTGCCAATCTGCGATGCGAACGTGGATGTTGTCGACTGTGGTGTATCTGGCATGGCGAAGTTAGGGCTTGAGAAACTGCCACCACTAGATGAGTCGCGAGTTCTGTGGCTGGATGCGAACTGACGCTGCGGTAGTGGGTCAGTTTGCGCGACGTTGTTCGAGAAGCCTTGGAAACTTTTGGTGGTGGGTGAGTTATGATACTCGACAGTTCTGGTGTAGTGGAAGCTGGACAGACCAGGAGACACTTGCGCCCCGGCAACGCGGCCATTTCCGCCGTGGGTGAAGCTGACGGTGCCGTTGCTGCCGCCATCAGTGGCACCAGGACCGCGCATGGAAAAGCTCATGTTGCTGGTCGGACCACCGGCAGCGAATGAATGCGACGGCGAAAGTGACGGTGGACCGACAGAATCGCGCCGGAAGTTGTCCCAGCTGGACGTGGAAGGGATACCAGCGCTGCGTATTGGTGCAGCGGAGGTTGGTGACCAGGTATCTGACGAATACAGTGGCATCGGTGGTTTCATGCGACCGGATAAGTTGGCGCCTGAGACGGTGTTGAAGCTGCCTGAGAGTTGGAGCTTCCTCTTGACTTGGACGTCAGTAGCTGGCGTGGATGTTGGCACGAAGTCGTTCGCGCCTGGGTCGAAGCTTGCGGAAGTTGGCGTTGCGGCGCCTTCGCTAATCTCTCCCGCCATGATGGGCGGTGGCGGGACGGAGCAAGATAAGGAACGAGTCTTTCTGGTGCTGAAGAGATAGCTGGTCGAGTGGTTCCCGCGCTCACCTCGTGCGAAGTGAAGCAGGTGAAGGTGATGTTCGCGTCTGTTTGTTGTGATGCCCACAGCGAGTGAGGGCGAGAAATTTCTTGGTCTGTGCTCTGCTTGCCAGCGGATATCGCAGCTTGTCTGGTACAGCGCGCTGCTCGCCTCGTGCGTGAAGGTGCCGTAAGGCAGTCTGGCTTCGTGGTCCTGATCGTACTTCAGCTGTCTTGCTAACTCGCGGTTGACGCGCGGTGAAAGTGGCCAGCAGGTTGAGAGCAATGGCACTCGCTGTGTCTAGAAAGTCAAGCTCGTTGTGAAGTTGGAAGATACTTGCAGAGTTGTGACCGTTGACGAGGCCAGCGGCCCGCAGGGTGCACGTGCCTAGATGCTTTCTCGTTGCAGTCTTGATTCACTTGATGGATCTTCTGAGAGGATGGCGTTCCCCTCACCTGCTCATGGAGCACCCAATGTCTGTCGTGCCCTCGCAGGCATATCACACCGCACAACCCGGAATCCCTCTGAAGTCTGTCGTCGACATGCATCGTCGCCCAGCTTGCCATGACGAATGCTACAAATATGGCGGTATCAGTCTCGTCACTCAGGATCCGCCAGACAGTCCGCCGGCAAGTCTTCTTCACCTTTTTGACTGTGGCGGCTTTCCCGGACCGCTGAGCCAACAGTGTGGTCGCATATGACTTCTGGTGGATAGTCGGTGAGCAACATCACATCATGGAAAAGGGCTCAACGCCATCGTGATCCGTTTGAAGAATGAAAATGATGCACGCAAGAACTGTTACGGTCGTCCGCTCCTCGAGCACATCTCTGCGTCTCAATTTGCAGTCAGGGGGCCGTCCCTTGGTCGACCAGATGTTTGTCTCCGTTCGTTGTCGCTCTCACCTCTTACTGACTTCCATGAGCTCAATAGCATCGTGAGCGTTGCTGAGCTAGGTTACGTTGCTGTGCGTTGTATGTGGACCCTTCGCGGTCCACACCGTCGAGGTCAGTCTTTGAAGCATGGAATCGCAACATCACGAGAGCCACGGTCGCTTCGCTGGAAGTCTCTTATCGGCTATTTCGTTGGTGTAGCAAGTCGTGCAATAATGCAGACAGGCAGAGCAGTGAAAGCCGACACGCTCGAGGTGAGGTTCCCAGCAGGGACCGCGGCCAGCCTTTCCGCTCGCGTGGCATCCTGCCGATGCTTCCGTGAGAACGTCTCGACGTCCTCCTTCTCGAGCACGCAGCACAACGACATACATGTTCGATGTGGAATGGAATGATTTGCTCTGGATGTTGCTCTGAGGATAATGCGGCTTGCAGATGAGCACGAGGCCATTTGGACTCCCGCGCGGCTGGGTATCTGCGCAAGAGACGATCGAAGCTGGGCGTACTCGCCCGCAACGAGAACGCGTTGAAGGCGTCGCCATGGTCATACAACCAAGAGAAATGGGTGAGACTCCAAGGTATTCAGAGTACTCAGCCTTCAGGGAGAAGGTAGCACGATATTCGGCCGCCGGGGAGCACTGCCTAGGGAACCAATTGTGAAGGAGACATTGGCCCGAACATAGGACATCCCGCGCCCTTGAGCAATACAGAGGCTACGATGTTTTTATGTCAATAAGGGTCGGAATCGCAAGAGTCAGAGGGCATTGGACCGCACGAGCATACAGAAGGAAAGAGCGTTCAAAGGCGCGCAAGACAGCGCTCTCGCCTTTGGCGATCTGCAACCCGTGTAGGTAGTATCCCATACTCAAGCCTACCGCCGCAATCACTCATATGCGTAAACACCTCCTTCCATGTTTTCTAAGCTGTTCTTCTCGACATGAAACGAGGGTGAGGGCCCGAGCGGCGGATGCCTGCTCGCGTGCCTTCCCAAATCGTTGACTTTAATGCGACAGTTCCAACCTCCTTCCACACGACATCACCTCACTTTAGGTACGTTTTGCGGTACTGAACCATTCCCTTTCGTCTCCTGCGTGAGGCAAAGCAGCCCCTGTCCCACATCATGGGGACCACCAAGCAGAAACAGAAGACAGTGACAAAGGCAGTCACCACCAGGACGGCAGTCACCCCAAAGCAGAGTCTCGAAATTGTGCAGACACTGCTTCATAGCGCTGTAAGTTCCCTTAATCGGGCTGACAGATGTGATACTAACGCCCTTTGCAGCTGAGCAGTATCGCTTACCTGAGGTCGGTGATCGACGCCCTTGCCCGCAGGATAGCACTGACTGAAGCAGGGACTTGCTGCCTGAGAAAGCGTTCCATAAGCAGTTGATCGGTATCAACGACAAGTTGGTGTACTCCGACTATGCTCACGGCAGATTGAATAAGAAGAAACCGACGACAGAGCACACATGCATCCGAGCGATGCGACGTGGCACAAGCAAGCGTGTCGACATGTTACTGAACTGGCTTGTGAGTTCATTTGCACCGTACTCAGGCCCACCTGCTGATCCTCAACAGGAGACTGGAGCTTTTACCGCGCTCAAGGACGGCCGTCTCAAGGCTATCCAGTGTCGCGTCCACGCCCAGCCAGATAGTCGCGAGAAGGTGGTCGAGACGTACACGTTCAACATCAAATACGACTTGAGTGGTGGATGTGGCAAGCAGCTTGTTGGTGTGCAGATGGATAGCCAGCAAGGTGGCGAACGCACCGTCGAGGCAACCAACCTCGGCTTGCAACTTCTTCTGCGCGAAACGATCAATTGCTGTGGTTCCCTCCCTGATCTTCCAGGTGCACCGCCCATGTCGAGGGTCCTGCAGCATCGCTAACGGTCATCTAGTCATTCGTTTCGTCAGCATGAGTCTTTTCTACGACGGCGAGGACTTCAAGCCGCCAGGCTTTGTCCCAGGTTCCACCGATAGCCTCATGTTCGCCAATGCACTGGGTTGGACGAAGCAGAGCAAAAAGCTCACAGAACTACCGTCCTGCTTTCATGCGTCCGTGAAATGCCCACGATGCCGATTTATCGTGCTGATCATCTTACAGCACTACTTTGACCATCACTCATCTCCATCAGCTGCCACCGTCAGATGACGCAGGTCCACTGCAAGAACAGCATAGCCCACGCATTCCATCGCAGCTGGAGTACGGCGACATCAGCTCACGACTCGAAGACATTGGCTGCGACCAATATGCAAGTAATGAGAACGGCAAGAATGCCGTAGACACATCGAACATCGACCACGTCACCCCATCTACTGTGGTGGACGAAGAAGCCCCTCCCGTGAATGTTAACATGGCTCTCACGCAACAAGTCGAGACTCCAGCAGAAACTTCCCAGCCCGTTGCGGATCAGAACAGAGTACGTTCAAGCCAGGAAGTTCCACTCATGGCGAGTTGTCATTGTACTGCATACAGGCAATTATCTTTGCGCCGCACTGTAGACTAACACGGAACAGTATGACCTTGGTCGGCGGTCTAGTCGTACTTTCAGCGAAAGCCTGGACACTCAGTCCAGCAATGTGCCACGCATGAAGAGCGCAGTTCAAGACATGCTGCAGCCGGAACGCCTCACGCAAGGAGACACACAGACCCAGGCACCGCTGAGAGCCCGGACATTCGTCAACCCAGGGACGATCACGCCAGGCCCTCCGACATTTCTTGCGAGGCAGGCGGCGGACAGCGCTATTCCAGCTGTCAGTAAGCTGACACTGCGTCCCGAGGTCGCTGCACGACTTACAGCAGAGAAGGCGACACTATATGAGAAGGCCACACAGCTTGTTGCACCCAAGCAGAGACGCGTTGAGGGCCAGGATGTTGTCATGTGCCAATGTGGCTATGATGGTGAAGACAATGCCATGGTACGCACATTTCTGGCCCTAAAGTTTTCGGTAACTGACCGGCGCTCAGATCAATTGCTCATTCTGCGACACTTGGCAGCATTTGAACTGCTATGGCTACTCTGGTGCAGGAGATCCACGTGTGCCACATAGCAAGGATGATCACGCTTGTTACCAGTGTCTGTTTGGAGGCCGGGACGCAGTCAAACTTTCCAGACTTCAGGATCTCGCTCTCAAGCGTCGAGTCATGAGCTCTGCTTTGCAGAACAGCTTCAGGAAGAAGACGGAGATTGGCAAGTCTTTGAGTAAGTACATGATCATTCCCCGGACATTACAGCGTGCTGAAGTCGTATCAGATATGCAGCCGGACGTCGCAGCGCGCCTGCAGCGCGAACTCCTCGAAGAGGGGTTCATCATGGCGACTTCTAAATCCCACAAGCCGGGCTTCGCGAAGAAGGGACAACCTTACTTCGTCCCAGTCGCTCAAGGCCCAGTCCATCAAGCAATGATTGAGCAGCTTTTCGACCCACTCGTGATGATCGAGGAGAATGTGAGTATGTCACTATTGCTTGTAAAGCACTGCTAACTTTTATAGTATGCCAGCAATATTAACATTGCCACACCCCGTGCGGTCGCGAAGCAGATACAGCAGATGAGATCCGCCAGCATGCCTCCACCCGCCACGCCTGCTTCGAGGTTGAGGGTTCAAGGCACACCGACTACCGCCTCTGGTCTCGACCCACGAGCTTCCATGCCGCCGTACATCACCCCGAGCCACGTCCCTGGTCGCATCACGAAGCGTCCGCGCGACGAAGAAGATATTTTCTCGACTCCTGCGAAGCGAGCTGCAACATCCACACCATTGTTCGGTCGCCTCAAGTGCGTGCAGTCTCAATCCATGTTGAAGGCTTACGGAGAATCTTCAAGCCCGGTGGTCCGACAATAGACGCGTACTTGCCAGCGTTGACGCGATGATTGTACGATTGTATGACTCTGGTGCATACTGTATGGAACTGTGTAAGAGTCCTGGAGTACACGGCTGTACGATGTCCCACGGAATTGGGAGTCTTGGGCTGAGGGAACGAATAGCTAATACCAATCTCGCTTAACAATTGTGTGTTCATACTGAAGAAGCTCTATGATTTTCGTATCTTCATCAATCTCCTACCTACAACGCCTGGATTCATGATCATTACCACCTCTTCGATCTGTTGAAAGTAGCTAGCGCCACTTCCCGGTGGCACAACATTTGCCTATAGCGGAACATGCTCAAACTCCTGCTTGGGGATCACGCTTTGTTTTACACCAACATCCCTGCCTGGACTCTCCGAATTCAAGTTCGAAATCTTATCCACGCCTTCGCTCGCCTGACTTGGGTTGCGATGCCGCTTCTCCGCATCCTCTCCAGCGGCCATCTCTGCGAACTCAGGTCCGGCTTGCTCCGCCTGTTGCTCAGCGATCTTCTGAGCGAACGGTGATCGCTTCCTGAACCACTCTCCCTTGGTATAGAACACGACCACTGGAATGCACAGGAACAGCGCAATGACGGCGAGGATAAGAGTTGGCCAGAAGTAGCCCAATTTCTCCTTCTCGCCACCGAAGGCCTGATAGAGGGGTTCGGAATACAACGCGGCGAAACCTGCTAATGCGTCACGACAGAACCCGTTTCCGCCGGTGGCGCTTGCGGCGTAGGGACCGTAGGCGGCCACCATGTAGTCGATTGTGTCCATGTAGATGTCGAAGTTCACGAAGCCGATGAACGCGGTGAAGATGGCGATGCCGATCCAGTGGACGCCGTAGTCAGGACCTATGCTCAACGCGCCATAGCAGATGAGGCCAAGGGGAAGAAGCCAGACACTGTAAAGTAGACGGCGCATCCTCCGCTCCGCACGGATGGCGTTGGGGTTGCCGTTCATGGCGCGGCGATCAGCGTAGTAGGTTGGTAAGTGCGTTGCCCAGGCGATGATGTAGGCGACCAAAAGAGCGAAGAAGCTGAGACCTTTGGTAATTGTGGTAAACCCCCATTTATCCAACACCATGCCGAAGGAAGTGAGGCCGGTGAAAATGAAAGCGTCGCTGAAGCCGGAGAGGAGGGAAAGGAAGCCGACAATCCATTCGGTGCAGAGCATTTTATAGGGGCGCCACATGAGACTTGCAATGTGCTTCCAGGACAGACGTTCGCGGAGGGTGCCTCTCACTTCTACCGGGCCCCAGATCTGCTGGCCCTTTGCTCGGAGTCTTTTGGCGTGTTTGTCGAGCATGGAATCTGTGCGAGTTTCGGGGACGAGCCAGAAGTGGAGAAACTGGGTTATGGCGCCGAAGATGAGAGAAATCCAGAAGCACCATCGCCATGGAAGGTAGGATTCGATGAAGCCGCCGGCGATGGGGGCGACGACGCTGCCGCCGACCGAGGAAAGGACGATGTAGGCGAGAGCAAATTGTTGATCGGCAGGCTTGAACATGTCTGCGACGATGCCGAGAGTGACGGAGCCGCCGGCGGAGCTCAAGCCTCCAAGACCTCGGGCAATAACGACTGTTGTGAAGTTGGGTGCGAGAGCACAAGGAATTTGCCAGATGTTGACCAGACCGAGCGAGATCTGCATGATCCAGAAGCGACCAAACTCTTCGGAGAAAGGTGCCCATGCCTCGCAGCCGAAGGCGTAGAAGAGGAGGAAGACGAACTGCCCGATACGCGCTTGCTGCTTGTCGATGGCGAAGTCTTCAGACATGCCTGCCACTGAATTTGCATAGATGGCGGCGTTGAAATTCATGCTGATCTGCACGACGAAGATGACGGAGAGGATCATCCATTTCTTCCACTCTGGAAAAGCGAAGGCTGTGTGCTCGAACGCATCGGCTTCGCGAAGGTAGTTGTCGTTTGAGCTTCTAGCTGGTGTGTTGTTCGGTGGAATGAGTTCGGCGGATGACTGGGAATTAGAGACCTGCCGCTCCGAGACCGTTGCGGTCTCCTTCTTCCGGCGAGGAAGCATGGTGAATTATCCTAGACACGATGTCAGTGTCGTGGATGAAGGAGAGCAAGTATGAAGTGACGAAGGTTAGAGTCTACATAGTGCTCATCGTGCACCCCTAAGCAGTGGGCGGCAACGACGCCGGAGGAAATACTGCTGTCCTGCAAAGATTATGAAGCTGGATTCTACCTCCAGCATGCATTAGACGCCAACTGCGACGCTGCGATCTCACCACTCGCAACGACCAGCTTCATGCTTCGTCTTGCACAGCAGTATAGCTGTTAATAGAGATCGTGACTCACCTTATCTTGCTCCAGAGGATGTGCTGATAACGAGAGTTGTGTAGCGAATGTTGTGATAACGAGAAGCCCAGTTGTAAGAGCGTTGGGCAGGCAGTGTGTAGTTGGGATATGGAGCAAAGAAAGTCAGAAGAGTGGGAGCAGGCAGGATACAGTACGCTGGCTTAACATGCTTCGAAGACTTCAAAGGTTGATATGAGGAGCTATACAGCTTATCAGGTGTCATGACATGGCGCTGGGGCGCCAAGCTCTTGCGGTTGACGACTCAGATGTCGTGCAATACTGTATGACCGTACGAGCGGAACCAGAAAGATAGCAGAGCTGGTCATGACTTGTGGATAGAACACGTGTACGACTCTGTACGCTTCGCTGGAAATGTGGAATGCCTGAGGTGTAGCTCGAGCAATTCAGGAATCACAAGCATGTGATTCGAGCATGCTCGCTCGATTGTCCTGTCCTGAGGACATGGTCGAGACGAGGGTACTGAAGTCGTAAACCTCCAGTATAGGCATCAAAGATCCAGCAATCAGAGTGAGATTCCGACGCATGACGATACATGCAGTCGACCCTTCGCAGCTGGCACTCTTTCGTCGCCGCAGGAGTAGTGGTCAAGTCATCGGGTGGCACCAAGAAGGTGAAAATTGCCGCAGGACCGTGCTCGTAATCATCAAGACTCAGAACCGAGTTGTCTGTCACACCCGTTTGCCATAGAGAAGACATTTCTTTCTAGAACGCATCGCCCTCAGGAGTGGGCACAACGTATGATCGAGGGCTCTCTCTTCAGTGTTGGAACAATGGTTGAATTCGGCACTTAATCTTCCACAGGTCGTTCGCCTTTATGTGTAATATCAAGCGAGTCTTGCTTGCCAGGTCAGCGTGAGATCGCACTATCCTCATACCTGTATCTGTGTTATCGCACAAGTGAGAAGGAGTGAGTGCGATGAGGTAAGATCGAAGTCGCGGATCTTGCCTTGGCATCTCTTCCCAGCCACTTCGCGACTCGTCTGAACATCTTGTCAGCATACCAAGCGCTGGCGATTGATCATGGACCGTAGTCTGGACGAGATCATTGGCGAGAGGCCAGCCCCGCGAGCAGTAAGCGACATAGATGAAGCCTGCATCAGACGGATCGCAAAGTCCAGCTAACGACAATGGCAGCGCGGTGGCAGAGGCGGCGGCCGAGGTGGAGATCGACGAGGACCACCACCCATGCGGGCACCACGTAGGGAGGACTATCCTAGAGACGGAGTGCGAAAGGTGTGTCTGATCCTCTTTGACTGCTACATGTACCCATCTCTCCCCGGGCTAACATCCACATCCACTGCAGGTGCCAACTTCCTCCCTCCCAACTTCCTTTGCATGGACATAGTCCCGTGAGACCATACGATCCGGTCGACGCATACCTACCAACGCCCTTGCGGAGTGTTCTGCGGACGCGACGATCTTCGATGGCCACTCGCGGCGCTTCAGACCGCACCAAGCTGACCACGGCATATCTGCCACACAGACTCGACGTGACGAGCCAGCGAATCTCGACGAGTACGTAAGAAGCACACAGACGTGGATATAGCAGAAGCTGATACAGGAATAGAGATTGGACACACGACCGCTACGAGGACGACCGCTATGATCGCCGAGACAGAAGGGCGCCAGCACCATACGACCATCGCCCACCACGAGGAGGAGCACCGTACATTACCGCTTCCCACGCCATGATTAATTGCAGCTAACAATACACTAGCGGCGGCAGCAAGATCCGTGTCGACAACCTTCACTACGAGCTGACGGAAGAGGATCTCCGAGTATGCGCCTACTCGACATGCCGACCTGCCTTCATACTAATTTCCCATAGGACCTTTTCGAACGCATCGGCCCAACGACCTCCGTTCGTCTCCTCTACGACCGCGCAGACCGCTCCCTAGGCACAGCCTACGTCATCTACGAAGACCCGCGAGATGCCCGTCAAGCTGTCGATGACTTTGACGGGCAAATGGCCAACGGTCAACCCATTCGCCTTCAGCTCATGCCCATCGGACCAGCTCCACGAGCTCCCGGCGCCTCGCTGATGGATCGCATGGAGAAGCCACCGCGCAGCCTTTTCGACAGGATCGAGGATGGTAGAAACGCCGGAAGAGAGGGTAGCCGTGAAGGAGGTCGCAGGAGGAGATACAGGAGCGATAGCCCTCAGAAGGACCGACTCGCGCCGTCAGATGTAGACCGCTACATCCCAGGTCGTGGCTCGCGATCGCCGGCCAGACGTCGTGGCACACCACGTGAAGGCGGCAGACGACCAGGCGAGAGGAGAGAGCGTGGCGGCGGCAGAGGTGGACGAGGAGGACGCACAGATGAGGAAGGTCGTCCCATTGTTGGAGGTAGGCCGAAGAAGACGGCCGAGGAGCTGGATGCAGAGATGGCGGACTACTGGAGTGGTAGCAAGAATGAGACTGCCGCGACCAACAACGGAGCGGCTGCTGCGAACGACACGAATGGTGGAGATATCGACATGGATATCTGAGAGATAGAGATATGGAGCCATGCTCCAGCTTGTGACGATAAGCTCGTGGTATGATATGTATTGGAGCCAGAACAAGAAAACTCATAGGCCATGCAGAGAATCAACCGACTCCACACTAGGCATGCAGAACAAGAACGCTCCATCATGAACAAAACTTCACAACTCCAATCCCTCCAACTGACTCACAACAGCATCCTCATCTCCGCCGCATTGATGTCCCACCACATCATCTACACCCAACCACTCCTCCTGCAACGCAAGAACTACCAGATCTCCCGCCGAGCAAATTCCATTCGCAATGATCGCCCCCGGGTCCAGAAAATCTTGAACCTTTAGCAAAACCTTCTCCAATTCCCTCCCTCTCTTCCAGACCGCATATTCCTCTTTCCTCTTCTTACTCGGCGCTTTCTGTTGGCTCGGCCACGCGATCTGTTGAAGGAGCTTATACAGAATGAGATGGAGCCAGACCAAATTTGTCTGAGGGTGGTATTGATCCCACGAGCGGCCGGAAGTTTCCATTTCATGTTGCAGACTGTGGCAGTCTGCGAGTGGGTCGTCAAAGTAGAGTGCCCCGCGCATGTAGCGGTATATCTCGTATTGATACTCTTCTGTGCTGTCGCCTTCGAAGATTGCCGGGTCGCGGGTCAGGTCTTGGTATGCGATGTCGTTGGTGCTGCTGGACATGAGGCAGCGGGAGATGGTGTAGTCTATGATTGTGGTTTCGTGGGTGGTGAAGTTGAGAGTTAGGGTTGGGTCTATTGCTTCGGAGGATGAGGATGAGGATGGGGATGAGCGCACGCAAATGTTCCCAAGATGTAAGTCGCGGTGCTCGAATTGTGCTCCTTCTTCGCCTTTGGCGAGCGAGAGCACGACTTGCCAGAAGATGTCCCAGATTGTCCAGATTGAGGTGGCGAGGCCTTCTTCGACGAGGCGTTCGAGGTCTGTGCCGGCGTCTTGCATTTCGATTACCGCCCAGAGTTGGTCTTGGGTGTAGCTGGTTTTCTTGGATGGATCTGGGAAGTGGCTGGGGTCTTTCTTCTTTTTCTTTTGGGCTGTGTTCCAGTTCTTGAAGGCTTGAGCGAAGGCTGGTGGTGGTCGGCCTTGTAGGATTCGTACATCTCGGAAGTTTGTGAAGCCGGGTATGGCACTCATGCGTTGGAGGAGCTTCACTTCCGTTGCAACATTGTCCGGTGCAGTCATGTTGTCTTGCTTCGTCATCGCGGCCTTCCTCTTTCGCTTGTCCACGGGGAGTGCGCTGTTTGGAGCCTTCAGTGGGATGATCTTGAAGACTGATTCATCTGTGGTGGTGAACGCTGAGAGATGTTCGTGAAGACTCAGTCGATACACCTCACCGAAAGACGCCTCTGCTATCTTGGTGACTGCGAAGTGCTCAGAGAGTTGTTCTGACCAGGTTTCGAAGCAGGTTAATGGATGTGGTGAGAGGCCCAGTAGCGAGTCACAATGCGCTTCGTACTCATTGGGAGTATCTTTCGATGCTTCTGGCGATATGCTCCGCCGCCTCTCTACTGCTGTGCTTTCCACAGTATGCGATTGTATTGATAGATTTCCAAGAGCTTTCGTGGCTTGCTCGAGAACGTCAGGCTCTTGATCCTTATTAGATGTGTTGAGTTTCAACGAGCGCATTCCACATATTGAGTCTTCCTTCACCAATTCATCCTGCTTTTGCACCGGCTTGACTTCATCCTCGTCATCACTATCCCACACGATATGCCCCTTCCGTTTCACTCGCGGCTGTTTCGTCTTTTTCGCATATTGTATTGCCTTCACCGGCAGCACGACTGCATTATGACTCTTCTGGCCCAGCGCTTTTCGAGGCGATCTCCTTACTGCAACGTTTGCTTCCTGCTTGTGCTCTGCCTCTTTAGATGGTACATTTGATTTCTTGGTCCTGACTTGCTTCGGTAGTGGCTGTTCCGGGCTGGAGAGTGGCGCCGGCAGGGCGTCGTATATTGCTCGAGAGCGTCTCCCGTAAACTTGTTGGCGAGGCATTACTGTCGTCGTTATACTGTCGTCTCAGTGCGCAGCTCGAGGCTTTAGTCTTGCGAACAGCCTGGTCGGTGCTCATGTGTGCCACAGCTAGTGTTTGACCTAGCAACTATCGATAAGTTGCCGCGAATCGTCACTTTGCCTCGCCACGAGGTCGCGGCAAGAACGATCGAAATGCGACCGCCACATGGTGATGAATAGATCGTATGGACACCTCACTGTCGCCATACTAACCATGCCCCGTCGTCAGCATTCGAGCGCGGCATATGCGTGAGCGTACACTAGCATCGATTGAATGATGTTGAGGCAGGCTACGTAGCCTCGGCCTTGGAGCCATTGTTTCGAGTAGACGCGCCTCGAATACACCCATTAACTCCCTCGCGTGACTCTCATCGCCATCAAAGCCTTTTGTAACCATCAACAGACTCATCATCCACGCGCTGGACGCTCAGGCTGGATCCGGGGATATTACCTGCTCGCCGAATGAACTGAGCATCTCAAAGGCACGAGTAGGAAGCCTGGACTCGAAGCTCAGGCGGATATCAACATGGCGCCCGAACAGAAGAAGAGCAAATCCACTCTACCACGACAGCATGCGCCATGGTCGAAGGTGAGGCGTTTGTTTCCTCTTCCAGTGCTAGTGCTGGTCACGGCAGCCATATCGCCCGTCTCACAACTCACTCTGGCACCTCTTTACGGCGCAATACCATCTTCGGCAAATCATGGGACCATGTTGATACTATCTTACATCTTAGGCTTCATGCTCAAGGCGATACATAAGGAGCCATCTCCTTCGGTGCTGTCATTCCTCGCTATTTGGGCTTCTTGGATGCCGGCCGTACAGAGCTGGCTTCTACCATTCAGTTCCCAGCTTGGACCGATAGGAGGACCTATCCTCAATGGATTTCTGAGCTGTCACACGCTATTGATACCGTCGGTGTATGCTCTCGCTGAGTTATGCGAGGGCTTTGGTCTCCATAGAGTCATGCCTCGTGTAGCTGCGCTGGCGATGTTCGCTTGCATAATTGCATACCCGATATATTTTCTCGAGCAGTCACTTAGCCAGACTATCACCAAGCAACTACTGCAAATACCGAGCTTCAAGTTGACACCCGTGGACCTGCAGCTTGGGCTAGCCTTGACTTATGCCGTATTACATCCTTCCCAGCTGGTTCTGCTCGGTGCGCCAGCGTTAGGACTCACAGCATTGCTCAATCCACACTACACTCGCGCTTCAGCCAACCTCTCGTTGCGTGCCCACAATTGGACCCTGGTCGATCGACAATGGTCCAACACAGGTTATATCTCAGTCCTCGAAAGCTCCAAGCACCAATATCGAGTGATGCGGTGCGACCACTCCCTCCTTGGCGGCGAATGGCTTCTGACAGAGCAGCGTAAGAAGCAAGAAGGATGGAAAGTCAAGGAGCCGATCTACGCAGTCTTTGAGATGCTCGAGGCTGTCCGACTGTTACAAGTTAACCCGGTCATACCAGACACAGAAGCGCAAGCGCTCGTCATAGGATTAGGAATTGGAACAGCACCCAAGGCTTTGATCTCACATGGTATCAACACTACAACCATCGAGCTAGACCCCGTTGTGCACCAATTTGCCACAAAGTATTTCGACCTACCGACAAATCACACATCAGTGATTCAGGATGCGGTCTCGTGGGTCGAGGAAGCAGTCATAACACAGCAGGAAGGAAAGAAGTACAACTATATCATCCACGATGTCTTCACCGGCGGCGCCGAACCACTGGTTCTGTTTACCACCCAATTCCTTACGAACCTCCGCACCCTGCTCACACCGAATGGAGTGATAGCCCTCAACTACGCTGGTGACCTCTCAATCCCTCTCACGCGCCTCGTCCTCCGCACCATCTCCAAAACCTTCTCCAACCAATGCAAAATCTACCGCGACGGACCCCCCGAAACAAAACCCCAACACGACAGTTCCGACTTCCTAAACATGGTCGTCTTCTGCCGCAACAGTCCGGGTCCCATTTCCTTCCGCGCTCCCACAGCCGCAGACTTCTTGGGCAGCAAAAGCAGACAGTACTACATGCTCCCGAAACCCGAACACGAAATCCCGTTCCCGCAGGGCCCTGCAACGCACTCCAAACAGGAACAGCAACATCTGACGCAAGTTCCACCGCTGAAACACCACGATGACGCGTTGTACAACGCACCGAAGAAGGCGCAAGCTGCAAGACCGCTGATCCCCGACGATGGCGAAGTCTTGGAGCTTGGCGCTGTGGGCAAGCATGCCGCGCAGCAGGTTGAGAGTGCGGTGCGGCATTGGCATATTATGCGAAAGGTGTTGCCTGATGCCGTCTGGGAGCTTTGGTAGGGCGGTCGTTGGGCGTGGAGTGGTTGCTGTTGTTGTGGTGGTGGTGAGGGTGCTGTTCGTGATGGAAATTGCTGATCGATCGGCAGCGTTTGAGGACAGATTTCGAAATGTTGGTGATGAAGCGGGATGGTCTGTGGAGTCACACATATTTAGCTAGAGCGAATCAAAAGATAAAGATATGTGGATTGGCGTGGGTGATGGTGTGTGGCATGTATTATTTGGGTATCATGTCTGCCGTGCTAGTGAAATTTTTGACCATGTCCAATATGGTACCAACGCATGCGGCGCTGAACGCCCGTCAAGAGAAAGATGCATAGATATGTACAAAGGACCAACAGAAGATTTTGTCCAGCGCTCACTTGTTGACATGATTGGGCTTCAGGAGGCCCGTCTTTGCTCTGGTGGGTGTCTTTCCGGGACTCTTGACCTTGTTGGCCGGTGGTTTGTGGTTGTGTAACGCCTTCTTTTGGCGTTTCTTGATGTCGTCGCTGTATCCGGTCTGCTGGCAGCAGGCGAATTCGTGGACGGTCTTCCATTCGAGGACGTCCTGGATGCTCCAGCGCTTTTCAGGATCTGGATGTAGCATGCCAAAGACCATGGTCTTGGTACCGACATCGCCCAATTGCATGAACTGCTTTGTGTAGACAAATGCAGGGAGTTCACGGCCTTTGCGGATCTCGCCGTCTGGATATTTGTCGAGCCAGCTGTCCCATGTGCTCATGTAAATACTGAAGTTTTTACACGAGGGGTCAGCCGACTCCCACGGAGTACCGCCAAAGCACAATGTCAAATAGCAGATTCCTACGGACCAGACGTCTGCGACACTTGAGAAGTACTCCCCTTTCCGTTGTACGATCTCTGGTGCCATGTAGGGTTTGCTGCCAACCCAACCTGGCGGACTCTTCCGGATCGGCGCATCAGGGCTTATGATGCTTTGTCGTCGACAATTCCGCAGCCCGGGGTGATCTCCGCTGAAAACTTCACCTGTACCGAAATCTGCAATTTTCAAGCAGCCATCTGCGGTGACGAGCAGGTTCTCTGACTTGAGGTCACGATGCGCGATGCCTCGTTCGTGAAGATACGCCACTCCTCTCACGAGCTGCTTGAACATGCAGTCCTTGTCCTCTTGGTTGAAATAATCTCGATTGATAAGATCGTTCAGGTCACCCAATTCGCAGTATTGCATAACATGATACCACTGTCCGTCCTTTCCATGGCACAGGCGGTAAGTTTCCACGATGTTCGGATGTTGACAGGCCTTTGAGATGGCGAACTCAGACTTTATCTTCCGCTCGTAGTCATGCTCGTTCTCCTCCTCGGGTTCCCAAGGGCGGAACGCCTTGACAGCAAAGACGAGTTTCTTCTTACTGGGGCAGCTCCCTGCATTTTTGCTCTCCATAAGCTTCACAGTCGCTGCACCGCCCTCGCCAATGTCCTTTTGGAGCTTACGATCGATGAACGAGAAGTACTCTTCCAGTGGACATTCGTCGACGATAAATTCCTCCGGCAGGTGGATTGATAATCGTCGTGCCTTGGAACCAGCTCCGGAGTTGACGCCGCCATAGTGCTCGCCGTCTGCCGCCTTTGAGTAAATTGACGATCGTCGGCCATGAGTCGCGGCTGAGCTGGCTCGGCGCGGTCGGGTGAAAGGCAAGTCGCCCGAATTTTCGGGGTCCCATTTCACACGTCCTTTCGTGCTTTTGGGGGAGCCGAGCGGGGTCAAGCCATGTGGGTAGTATGTTGCCTCTGCATCTGCATGTGCGACCTGGTCGTGGTGGCCATTCAGCTGAATTTCGGGCGCGTTGTCGAGACTTTGCTGGCGGGCATGGCCATTTGCATTTGCAGTCGACTGCGATCGCAACGCAGATCTGGGCACGTTGACAGGCTGTGCAGGTGACCTTGCAGTGGTGCTGGTGCTGGTGCTGGTTGCGGTATATCGGCCGTCAGCGGTACCCGGTCGCGATTGCTCAGGTGAGGGAGTCTGCGACTGCGACGGCGGAGGCATCTGACTTTTGCGCCGCGAGTGTCCAAGATGACGCTTGAAAAAGCCGGGCTTTTTTTCACGCTCCGGCGGCGAGTCCGGCATGCTGAGCGGTAGACGGTAGGTGGTGTGGCAGGGGAGCAGGTGCTGCGGAGTCTCGACGCTCATTGCTGAGGATTGTGTCGAGCTGGATTGTGTCGAGCTGGATTGTGTGGAAGAAGCGCCGCCAGTGGAGGTAGCAGCAGTGCGCGTGGGATCCGATCGCTTTTTGGGCCTGAAGTTGCCGACGAGCGCTTTCCAGCCGGATGCCGGTGCCTCAGGCAGCTGGATGTGTCCACTGTTCAATGCTTCGATGAGGTCGTTCTCCGACTTGCTGCTGCTGTGGTAATAATCATCAAAGCCCGAGTCGTGTCGTTTGTAAAGCGTCGACAGTGAGCCCGCGCGGAAAGTAGGAGCGGCAATCTCACTGCCCTGGTCGTTGCTGTCCCTCGAGGACCCTGCGTGATTTCCCTCATCAGCCTCCACAACCATTTCTAAACGTAGTCGCCCATGATCGTCCCATTGTCGAACAACGAAGAGCCCGCTCGCATGTGCCGGAGCCGCCATGGTGAATGTGCTGTGCCCGAGCTATGGCGATATTCGCATAGTTGGAACCTGCAGCAATGGACGAGAAGCTTACACAAGGAGGTCCTGAGACACATATAGCAGCGACCTACCACCACTGCACCGACAGAACACGATTTCAACCGGCCTCCGGCCTGTACGATGAGACAGGACTACCGCTGCGCGACAGCCATGCACACAATTTGATTGGCATCGTCTAGGCCAAGCCTTGGACTGCTTGGCTCTGGCTCCGGATCGCAGAGGAGTCTTCCACGACGTTTGCCAAGTGAGCCCAGCGAGCTTGCGCATCCAGGATGACGGCCGGAATTTCCTCGACAATGAGTGGCGCTGGGGGTGACCTCAGCAAAGGCATATCCGCTGACAAGCTGCTCGCACAACTTTCGGCGGATTGGCAATAGGTTGGCGCCCAGGGCCCATCGCGCGCCATTCTCTAGTGGGCAAACTAGCGCTCCAGTACAACACAGCACCTCGCGCCGCACAAGACAAAGGGCCATTCACTCCAGAATCTCACCGCGCTTTGCGAACAGCTCGTCATAAGAACGGAAAATCGAAACAGTAATTTGTGCAACCCACTGGCAAGGCCTCATTGTATTGGAGAACTCTTCAAACTTGTGTTTTCAGAGAATCTACACAATTGCGATAGAGATCTCCTGAATTCGTGATGGTCTTTTGTCTTGTACGGCGCGAGAGCACTTCGTAATGAACAACGACGAGCACAGCGATTTCGAGCATGGGGATGGTTCGATGGTTGCACCAGCGTACCATGTTCCACGTCGACGCTCCACTTCCTTGACGACTCGAGACTGTGCAGACGTGTTTTAGCACTTCTTCTTGGCTTGTCACGCACGGGGACACACTTCACCTAAGAGCGCGGCAACGACGATCATCCAAGAGCGCGGGACGACGATCATCCGAAACTATAGCATTGCATTCCGAAGATGCATCAGCCTATCGAAGCTCATGTAAGGGGTCTCTACACAGGACATGACAGCTTGTATCGCGTACTTCGCTGACGACAGCTTTTACTTCTGCGCTGGTATTTCCTACGACAATCTTGCTAGGCTTTGGACCTACGAATTGCTTCTTACTTGCGGCCAACCCAGTGAGAAGAGCTTCAACATGCTTCTGGACATTACCATGGAGGGGCTTGTTTTGCCGGACTTCACCCAAATTTTCAGCCAGCTTGTACAACTTAACACGACATCTAGAACACATATACCAAGCGTATTTTCAAGTTACGATAGCCCTTTTCAGAATTTCTTCAAAAAGCTTTGTTGCCGAGTTATCTTCGTGGCAAAGCAGAATTCTTGAGTCATGCTAAACCCATTCCTTCCGAGTCCTTCGTACTTATGCCGGAGATTGCCTGTTCAGGGAACACAGTTGTTGCCAAGATGCTCAACCTTACCTCCTACCATTCTTCTCCGCCACCGGATTCCGGGCCGGATGGTGCAAACGTTCTAGCATACATAGGGCGACGAGAATAGATATCATGAGGGCAATCATTTTAAAACGTGATGTGCTTACTCTGACGCGCGGAAAGAACAAACATGCTGCTCTGCATATGACATTTATGCGAGGACTCGTCAGCTGCACTACGAGAGACATATGCTGGTTAATGTCGACTTGGTGTGTGGCTGTGCCCGACACTGTTGTCCAAGTCAGTGACGCTCTCAAGCAATCGCACAGAGATCCACGGGCAGTACAAGCGTACCGGAGACCGTAGTTGGACATCGAACATATTGGAAGGAGACAATATCGTTCCCGGACGGTGCATGCTGTTCCCATCACGACGGTCAATAGAGAGTTTAAAACGCCGACCCCGATCAGGATTAGCAATACCTCAGATCAGCATTCTGTTCTGCTACCACACGAATGCTTGAATGATCATGATGCAGCAACGCTCGTCATGCTCGTGAAGAACTCTCCGGGAGCAGCTCGCGGGCGATGAATCGAGGACGTGGCAATGTCGATGTGTAAGGAACCGTGGTGGCAGACCACTACAAGGGCACTCGACAAAAGAGGTGACCACCGCACTTTCAGGCGCCAGCGTATTCGATCTTTGCAGAAGACGTCGGGCACCCTCGAGACTGTAGGTATCATAGCGAGGAGCCGAACGCGTCGATGCGTCTACTTCTGCCGAGTTGCTGTCGTCGTAATGATCCAGCCAGCGTTTAGTCCCTTCGCACCAGCCACGTCTTTTCGCGTCTGCGCTTGCTCCGTATCACTGCGTGGTCGGGCTCTAACCACGATATGCGCAAGCCTTCGGTAGCATGCTTGGGTTCATCAAGTGATAGAGTGCGGCCTCTTGCTGCGGCTCCAGGTCATACGATGCCACCAGGCTCAAGCAGATGGTCTCCAAGCTCTTTCGGGCATCATGAGTGCCGTCTACTGTCAACACTCCGGGTAGACAGCTCAAATATTGCGATGTATGACATCTTGCTGGGGCTCGAATGTAATGAATGGTTTCTAAGTTGATCAAGAAAATGCGCGCAACGTATTCAGTGAGGCTCACGAGATATGTCGGCCTTCCACATACTGTCACGTTCTGTATACGGCACGAATCAATAGCACCCGGCAGTGGCCGCCAGACCCCTCTTTTCGCCATCTAGCGGCGGAACCTCACAGCTGCCGCTGCGCGACGAAAACCATGATCAGAGATACAGGACCTCGTTGGTATGTCGAGGGCTATTATCTCGCTGTACCACTAGACGACATCTGGGGCAACAGTCTCTTCGGACAATTCCTCGTCGCTGTCCCTCTGGTTTCGCCGCATCGCTCAGACCGCGTTCCTGGCCCGAAATTCTGACATCATCCTGGGAGCGCAGTTTCCCTTCGACACACCTTGTTTCTCCAAGCTGATCCCCTTTTGCCTCTGAAGGACAATATCAATTTCTTTACAACGCAACAGCAATATGGCGGCGACGAATTGTACACACCCATATGTCTTCCGAAAACGCATCGTCACGCGCATTGCACACGCCCAATAGCGTCGTCGCGAAAAGACGCGCCTTGATGGCATTCAGAAATGCTCGGCTGTCATTGGTGCTTATCCGAGCTTTTCCCGAACCGGATGCTGAGGTCTCCAGCATCGATTTCACCCACAACCGAGCGGCACCCAGACCCTCTGCCACCCTACCTGCTAGACATTCTGCCTTCATGCTCACACGTTAGCCTCAGGAAGCCATGGGCGATCGTTAGCAGCTTGTGTGCTATCTTTCCGTGTCCTTCTGCACGCAGCGCCAGAGGTCCAGCCACGCGAGTGTGCGCGCTCAGTCGCTGCACCTCCGACTGACAACCACCACTGCCACAGCAAATGCAACGCATCTGAGCCTTCTAACGCATTCTATCACCATACACAGCGTATCTCAGCGTATCTCAGCAATCAGACCAGCGCCACATCAACCATGCCGTCGCCAATCCGCCGATCTGCTCGAGGGCAGGGACCAGCCTCCAGTACCACCTCGTCTCTCTCGTCGCGACAGGACCGCGGAACGCGTACAAATCAGACCCAGAAGTCAGCGACACCCAGATCTCTGTCTAGCGAAGACCTCAGCGAGCCACCGGTCGCGCGTCGAAGTCAGCGCCAGCCGGCCACCAAAGAGGAGGGGTCAGCCAAAGACACAGAAGCTGTCGAAGACAATGATGAGGAGGCGATTGAAGAGGAGGAGATCACACGATGTGTATGTGGACAGCAAGAGTACCGAGGACCACCTTTGAGCGAAGCATTCGCCGACATACCCAATGCGCAAGCTGAAGAGATCGGTGGGCTCTTCATCCTGTGCGATGGTTGCAGCGTCTGGCAGCATGGAGGCTGTGTCGGTATCGTCGAAGAAAGTCAGAGTCCTGATAAGTACTTTTGCGAGGAGTGCCGACCGAAACAACATGCTGTGTCGCGAGACAGTAGAGGGTATGTACAACTTTTCCCAGTCGTTGCTTGTTCTGCGATCAAGCAGCATCGTCATTCTGATGATGGAATGCACCTACACCAGCAAGGAAGTCGCAACGAGCGCAATGCTCTTGCTTTCGCCATACGATCCTGCTGTGCGTGAGCTGCGAAGGCGCCTTCTCATCTGCACTAACATCACATCTAATCACACATCACAAGTCACACCGATCCCTTCACCACATTGATATGGCGCGGTACCATGAAGCACCTACACGGCGAGCAGCTGCTAAGATTGAGGACAACAGGCAAAAGTACTCGCTCTACATACCACTTCACCCGAAAGCCCAGCGACGAGGTTCAACGAGTAAACCCGACGACAAAGCAAAGAAAGAACGGCAGAGCGCAGATCCTCGCGCCAGCGTTGACCCTTCTACTGGAAAGCGACGGGGCACCATCA
The DNA here is from genome assembly GCA_001297265.1 of Mycosphaerella arachidis. Classification (NCBI taxonomy): domain Eukaryota; kingdom Fungi; phylum Ascomycota; class Dothideomycetes; order Mycosphaerellales; family Mycosphaerellaceae; genus Mycosphaerella; species Mycosphaerella arachidis. The sequence continues at coordinate 52,572 of LIHB01000117.1, forward strand.
GAAGTAAAGAGCTGGATGATGAAGAGGAACAATTGCGACAAGCGATCGAGGAAAGCAAGCGCGAAGGCGGTACGGGAACCGCCAGACGCAATGGCAAACGTACTCGTGATGATAGCAGTGAAGAGTAAGTACACAGATTGTCAGTCCCAAGTGAAGCAGAAAGTTGAGCGTTACTAGCAGCAAGCAAGAGACCAAGCGGCAGCGACGGACTTCAGAGTCGGTGCCTTCAATGCCGCACGTGGCGTCGATAGAGGATGATTCGGACGACCCCGACTCGATATCAGTCAGCAGAACGAAGAAAGCCAAAGCCGAGGCGGCACAATCCGCACGTCAACTCCAGCAGCAGGAGAAGGAGAAGGAGCGTGAACAGTCTCGGAACGATGCTGCTAGCCGGAGACAAGACAGAGCAAGAAGCCGCAGAGGCGAAGGTCAGCAGTGCGGAAGCCCTATTGAAACGATTTCACCACTGACATGCTCGCCAGACGCCGACGGAAACGATGACACGACTCCAAAGCCGACATCAAGCGGCAAAGTCTCGCCGCCGGCTCCCTCTTCGCAGCCTCCGACACCACCTCCCGCCAATAAAGCACCCGGCAAGAAAGGCCCCGGAAAGAAGCCTGGCAAGAAGCTTGGGAACAACCAATACACAAAGCGTAACCTTGAACAGGCAACCTCTTCACCTCATGGACGGAAGCGGCAGCTACAGAGTCAGCAGACACAAGGTAGCGGTGACGAAGGTTCGGAAATAATCGTGAGTAGCGGCACAAACGGCACCACGGAAAAGCAAAGTCCAGGCGTCACGGGCGCAAGCGAAAACACCAATGGCAAAGGTAAATTCGCCCGCGGACGGAAGGCTACGGCAAACGGCAACGGCGTAAAAGGTTCAGCGCCTGAGGAAGTCGAGAGGACGTTCACGAACATGCACCTTGTGCTACAGAACATGAGCACGTACGTCACGAAACAGCAGGACGAGACGACTATTGCAGTCGAAAAGAATACATTGGCCATCGAAGCTGGATCTCCGAGTGGTGCTGGTGCGGTGCAGGCACCGAGTACTGCATCAGTGAGCTCGCTGGCGGATCGGAATTTTCATGATCTGAGCTCGAACGAGATGGCTGTGCAGCTTCAGTCGAACATTAAAGAGTGGCAAAGGCAGTGGGGACATTTGGCGAGTGCATAGCATGAGGCACCTCGCGCGTGGGCTGTTCATGACTTTACGATAGAGGAGGCATTGTTACGGGCGTCATTGGGCAGGGCATAGCCGGAGAGAAGCATGCGCGCTTAAGGAGAGGCGAGAGGCTTGCGGGAAGGTTCTTACATTACGGCGTTGGACGGGATGAGACAAAAGCCGCTCGACTTCGATTCGGTATACTGTCAAGGATGGGAGAACTGCACATAGATGGCGCGAGACGATTGAGCTTGGGAATACGTGACAGTATCGATTCATCAGCCATTGTCGCAGCACATTCATTTTCTTCCTAATTCGTCTGCTCGATGGTCCACCACATCTCTCTCGGTGATTGGGGGCTAGCCCGTGAAGTGTTCGCGCTGAAGATCCGGTACTGGAAAGCTTCGCTGTCGTATCTCCTCGCCTCTTTCCACGCCCTTTGAAGATGCACACCATCGAAATAGACCTCCGCTTTGAGCACGCCAGGTTTGGGCAATATGCCATGTACTGCGAGCCAGGGGCGGAATTCCTCAAGTTTGTTCAGTAGCCAGAGCGCGTTCGATTCGGGCCTGGGGACCTTCGGGAGTTTTCTTGAAGCATGCTGGTTTCCCCTGGATGTGTGAACTTATCCGATTCCTATAGCGCTGACAAGTAGACGTAGTGGATGCTGCGGAATCGGTCGAGTTTAGGGGAGCGATTGCGCTGGAGGAAGGTGGTAATATCATTGACGATGAAGGTGATGTTTGCGTAGTATACTTTGAGACGTTTGGCGGGGAGTTATTTGTTGGGATACAGGAAGCTGAAGCGCTTCTTGGACAGGGTGCGGTGTTCTCGCGACTTTTTTTGTACGAGGTCATTGATATCCTAGCGTAAGAAGCGGCCAACGCTGCTGATGAAGCTGAGGGTGTAGATTCTCATCTCTTAATTCTCGCGGGAGCCGAGGGAGGTGGTATGTCCCTGGCGGTATTTCATAGCTGTGTGTGTGAATGTACCGTCTGCTGAAGGAATGCTTGAGTCCTTCATGGTTGAAGACGAGGTCGGCATCGATATGCTGCGAATTCGAAAGTGGAGTCAGTCAAAAGAGAACATCGATGGTGGAAGAAATTTAGAGATGGCAGAAGAGCGGGAGCGTGAAGAGCTGATCCTGTCAACCGTTTTGGTTGCATCCACGTCAGAGAAAAATTCGAGATTAGCCTACAGGCTCTTGGTCTCTGCTTGTTGCGGGCTGAGCTTCTCTCAACAAGAGCCACGTTCTGACGATTGCCAGCAGCAAGCACATCCAGTCTCAATGCTTCCACATCCAGTCCAGATGCACGCCATCAGCCCTCACATCCGCCTTCAACACCCCCACCTTCAGCACAATCCCCTCAGCAGCAAGCCCCAGCCTCAACCTCTCGAGCTTCTCCAATTCCCAGAGGACGACGTTCCTGTTGTTCTGCAGCTGATGTTGCTCAAAGTGCCAACCTTCACTCCGACCCCGATAGTAGATCTAAGGGCGCTCCTTAATGTCGATGCATGCGTTCCAAGGCGGGCAGTAGATCTCGTAGGAGCAATGGATGTTCTTGATGGCTGCGCGCAGAGCGTGTGACACAGTATAGAGGAATCGCAGCAGGGCAGGCTCGTCGTGAGGCTTGAACGTCACGGTCTTGAGAAGGCTTTCGAGGCACTCCGATTGGAGTTGTCGGTTGGTGAGGAGAAAGTTGGACTGCTGTCTGCGTCGCTTGCTCTTTCTCGAGTAGTACGCGGAGCTGAGATCGATGGTGCGGTCGGCCGACGAGAGCATGTAGATATGATCTCGAAGCTCTCTCGGGACGCGCAGCATATGGCAAGTGCCTGTGAGCAAAGTCAGTGTTTTGATGCTCGAAGAAGTCATGAGTGTCGGTATACCGTCCACCGATGGGATACTTGGGTTGTAGCCGCCCAATCGCCTATTGGGAGCCATGGTCGTTCGCACGCGAAGTGGAGTGTCATTGGCCGGTAGGGAAGTTTTGGTGTCGAGGGACAGCGTTTGATGTGACGTTCATCCTTGTCGTTCGCTTCGGCTCAATCCGCGCTAGCAACTTCACATGCATGGATATTAGTCCGGTCACTAGCAAATCATTCACTAGGCTATCATACACCGTTCCAGTAGCTGTAATACACCTAGGAGTAGCAGAATGAGAACTGATGGGAAGAACAGAACCCCATTGCTCTGAGTTCCCGTTGTGCATTGAACTCCACGCTCTCGTGGTCGTTACCTTGGACCCAGTGATCAGCTCGCCCCTCGAGAGCTCCTAGGCAACCTCTTGTCAGAGCATTGCATGCAGCGTCGAATATACTGTGTCTGGTGTAGGTGGGACTTGTTGGAGCTTACTTATAGGTTCTGTCGAAGTTGTAGTGTTGTCATCGGCGTCTGCATGTGCTTCATAGGTTGCTTACAAAGAGTCGCGATCGTAGCGAGGACTAGCATCGAGCATACCACAATATGCGCGATTCTGCTGTGCGATATCGCCGATAGCTGCAACATTATGTACTCACTGCCGCCAGTAGCACGCTGTGGCTTTAGTGCTGAGTTGATTGTCAAGTGAACAATGGTGTCGTGAGGAGCTCAAAAGTTTGCTCTGGAAGTAGTAGGTTAGTTTCACACCGACTTGCCTGCCGCATACTTGATGCCATGAGCAAGCATGGCGAGAGAAGAACGAAAAACACAATCTGACTGTATGGGACTACTGTTGACGAAGAGCTGCACATCAGATCGAGCAGTGCCTAGGCCGGTCATAAAGATATCCATCTTGCTTCGAGGTCCGACTCTTTCGACACAGCGACACGCACCACTCATCAGAAGGGATCCGCAGGAGGTTCTAGCGTGCTCAATGTGGTATCATCAATGGACGATGGACGTGGTAGCTGGCTGTACGGGGCGAGTGGCTGCCGCGTGTTGATAATGTGGCTTGGCGATCTCATGCTGAAGAGCTTATTCTGCCGAGCCCTATCTAGTACCGAGACCACTTTTCGCGTACAGTACTGACCGCACCATCCTCGATTGCACAGACCAGCACTGTCGTTTGCTGCTAAGGGAAGGCAGGAGTATGCGTGCGGCAGTATCTGACAGCATGGAAACATGCGTCCAGCCGGTATTGAGTTAAGAAGCATCTGCAACACTTTAGCTGTCGTTATATCCAATGTCCAATCCTTCCAACTTCCCGTCCGCCCTCCAATCGTTCAAAATCTTGAAGAAAGCAGGACTACCTCCTCCGTAGGCCGCATTCCTGGCAGCCTGCGGCAACATACTTCCCTCATTGTTATAGTACCCTGGAGTACATTCTTGCAAGAACGGCGCTCTTAGCTTGACCAACTCAACAATGGTGTCAACCCACTGCTTCTCAGCCTCCGCTGTCGGCTCAATCGTGCGAGTGTTGCGCTTCATGCCTTCTGAGATGACATACGCCAGGTGTTTGGCTTGTTCGCCTGTGACGTGGATGAAGTTTGGCGTTAATGCGGCCTGTACGATTGACACCCAGAAACAGTTCGGGAAGCCTCGAGTAGCCCAACCATGGAGCGTGCTTGCGCCGTCCTTCCAGCAATCGGTTATGGTCTGGCCATTACGTCCGTAGACTTCCATGTTGGTTCTGTGAGACCATTCTGTAGCGAGCTCGAAGCCGGTCGCGTAGACGATGCAGTCGACTTCGTACCCTTGTCCGTTGGCAATGATGCCCTTCTCCGTGATGCCATTAATACCTACGCCCTTGGTATCGACTAGGTGGACATTTTCGCGATTGAAGGCCTGGAGGTATTCATCGTGGAAGCAGGGACGTTTGCAGAGCTGATTATACCATGGCTTGAGGCTCTCTGCAGTTGCTTTGTCTTTGACGACCTCGTCACAGCGCGCGCGCACTTGGTTCATCTTCTCGAAGTCAGCCATTTGCCGTTCTGCGGCTGCCTTGGCAGGATCCGTCGACTCAGTAGCTCCGCGAGCAAGCAACTTCCGCAGGATATCGGTCCAGCCATCCTGGACAAGATCAGTGGGAAGAATGCCACCGTTCACAATGGTGTTGAAGTTCTCCATGCGCTCTTTTTGCCAGCCGGGCTGCAGACTCTCGGCCCAAGCTTGATCTGTAGGCCGGTTACCACGGATGTCGATCGAGGATGGCGTTCGCTGGAAGACGTATAGCTCTCTAGCATACTTGGCGACATTGGGGACGATCTGCACTGCAGTGGCGCCAGTACCGATGACCGCCACCCTCTTATCTTCCAAGCCGGTCAGGCCACCTTCGTTATCGCCCTTGGTATAGTCGTAGTCCCATCGACTGGAGTGGAAGCAGTGTCCTTTAAACTTCTCGATGCCAGGTACGCCCGGAAGTTTAGGCCTGTGCAATGGTCCCGCTGCAGGCACAACAAATCTCGCCTGAATGTCATCGTTGCGGCTAGTTTTGACTGACCACATTGCCGTGTCCTCATTCCACCGAAGCTCGTGCGTCTCTGTCTGGAAGAGAGTATGCTCATACAAAGAGTACCGCCGGCCTATCATCTCTGAGTGCTTGAGAAGCTCCTTTGCATGTGCATACTTTTCAGTCGGCATATAATCTAGCTCCTCAAGCAGGGGCATATAGATGTATGATTCAATGTCACATTGGGCGCCTGTCGATCAGTCAGTATCGCGTTAGAGATTGTGGACCCCTCTAGCGCTGAAATACCTGGGTATCGATTCCTATCAGACAGAAGGTTGTTAGCCATACTCGTAGACCAAGTGGCACATTAGCTGGAAGAATGGCGAGCGGGCTGCAGACACATCTTCGACAGACGATGACTTCCAGGCTGTAGGACTCACCAGTACCATGTGCCACCAAAATCGCCAGCTTTCTCGAGAACCCGGAAGTTCTTGATGCCAGCTTCGAGCAAGCGGACTGCAATCAGTTGTGCGCCGTAGCCTCCGCCAATAATCAAGACATCGACGTATTCAGACACAGGCTCCCGAGTAAAGCCTGGCTTGACCCAAGGGTCCTTCAGCCAATGACCAAAGATACCATCCTCTTCAATCAGACTGTACTGATTGATACCGCCACCATGCTTCAATCGCTTGTCACGCTCGGCGAGATACTTCTCTTTGAGCTTCACAGGATCGAAGGGTGCTGGATTGGGCTCCACTTTCTGGAAGTCTGCTTCCAGATTGACCTGCTTCTGCTGCGGACCGAGAATGTCGACTTTGTCGAGAACCTCTGCTGTAGCCATGTTGCGTGAGTCGTGTAAGAAGAATTTTGCTAGTACTGTTGGCAGAAACCACTATTATAGCGATCTCTGCTAGCAAAGCTCCGGAAGACCAATTTGGGCGTGAGCCTTGAGGATTTATCAATAATCAGAGCAGAACCCACACTCGGTATGGTCAGCTGTTGATCTCTTTCTGATCCTACCTCCACTTCAACACATGGGCGATAGACTTATACTTGATGGCAAGGATGACATTAACACCGAGGCACTAGCCATAACCCCACCCTCTTAGCCGATCTGATGTTTGGAATCCTCACGTCTTTGGTGGTAGCTTATGGCTGCCCTGTCTCGGTCCAAAACGGCATGCTATGCGCGGAGAACGAGCTGCACAACCCTGGGTAAGGCATACAGTCCGCGACGTTGTGCATGTCGTCTCTGATCGATGTTGCTTGGCTAGTGGGTTTGTGACTGGAGATCCGATAGGTGTTGCTGCCAGTTCAGCCATCTCGGCACAGATGTGCGTAGCACGGGTTCTCGACATTGCAGCTGCTAGTCAGTGTCTCGTTCCTGCGAATATGACTTCACCTGCGTACGACGCAATCCTTGTAGAACGAGAAACTGCTGTGCGAGACCCACGTGATTGTAGCCAGGTCCCCAAAGAGCAACAGGCGCTCCAAGGGCTTATCCGAGGTCTGGTATTGGTCCAGTCCAGCAATAAGGCTGGTCGTCGGTCGTGGCTCCTTTGCTTCCATGGACAGTGTCGATAGGGGAGCGTTCATGACCACCTTGTCGAGCTTGGATCTGCCGAGAGTGCTGACTAGCTGGACATGCCAACACATCGGTGAAACTGTCACTGCGCGTCCACAGAGCCCATTCAGTACGGTGAAGAAAGTGAACACGCGAAAATCTGGACACTTACCCGTGGCAACTCGCACTCAGACCAGTATATACACTAAGCTTCTTATAGTCTCTGGATCGGGGGAGACAGAGCTTGGCGGCAGCATCATCGCCGCCTTGACCAGGAGCTCCAACAGCAACACTGCCACCTCTCTTACAGAAAATACCACAGACTACCATCCCCCACCCTACGATACCTCTCTCGCCGCCGTGAGAGGTACTCAGCAAAGATGGCGGCACAAAAGGAGTCGCTGTTCCGGTCGCAGCACATGACCCTGACCCAGCTCTATGTGGCTAATGAGATTGGGCGAGAGGTCGTGTCTGCGCTGGGAGAGCTGGGCTCCATGCAGTTTCGCGATGTCAGTGGATGTGGTATGATGGGACATGTATGTATGCTGACAAACGCACAGTTGAACCCCGATACGACCGCCTTCCAGCGCACCTTCACGCAGGAGATTCGCCGCCTGGACAATGTCGAACGCCAGCTCAACTACTTCCGCTCCGAGATTGAACGCAATGGCATGGAGATGCGCTCGATATACGAGTTCAGCAACACCATGGCAGCTCCCTCCGCCTCCGAGATCGATGAGTTGGCGGATCGCAGCCAACAGCTGGAGCAAAGGATTGCCAGCTTGAACGAGAGCTACCAGACTCTGAAGAAGCGAGAAGCAGAGCTGACCGAGTGGCGATGGGTTTTGCGAGAGGCTGGCGGCTTTTTCGATCGTGCCCGTGGCCAGACGGAGGAGATCCGACAGTCCATTGACTCTTCCGATGACGCTCCTCTACTCCGCGATGTCGAGCAGGCCAACGGATCAGCCGAGAGTGGAGGACAGAGCTTCAGTGTTATGAACATTGGCTTCGTCGCCGGTGTCATTCCACGTGAGCGGATGGGTGCGTTTGAGCGCATCCTCTGGAGAACGCTCCGTGGCAACCTTTACATGAACCAGTCGGAGATTCCAGATCCTATCATAGACTCGGAGAAGGGTGAGGAGGTCCACAAAAACGTGTTCGTTATCTTCGCACATGGGAAAGAGATCATTGCCAAGATCAGGAAGATTTCAGAGTCCTTGGGCGCGGACATCTACAATGTGGACGAGAACAGCGAGCTGCGCAGAGATCAGATCCACGAAGTCAATAGTCGTCTGCAGGATCTGGGCAATGTTCTTAGCAACACCAAGCGTACACTTGACGCCGAGCTCACCCAGATCGGTCGTTCGTTGGCTGCATGGCTGATTGTTATCAAGAAGGAGAAGAGCGTCTACCAGACCTTGAACCGCTTCTCGTACGATCCCGCACGGAAGACACTTGTGGCTGAAGCCTGGTGCCCGACAGCTCAGCTTGGTCTGATCAAGTCAACTCTCCAGGACGTCAACGACCGTGCAGGTCTATCTGTTCCAACCATTGTCAACCAGATAAAGACGTCGAAAACACCGCCAACTTACAACAAGACCAACAAATTCACCCTTGGTTTCCAAACCATCATCGATGCATACGGTACTGCCAAGTACACCGAGGTCAACCCAGGCCTACCCACTATCGTCACCTTCCCATTCCTGTTCGCTGTCATGTTCGGTGACTTTGGTCACGGTGCAATCATGACCCTCGCAGCAGTGGCTATGATTTATTTCGAGAAGCCTCTTCAACGCGGCAAACAGGACGAACTCTTCGGCATGGCATTCTACGGACGTTATATCATGCTTATGATGGGTATATTCTCTATGTACACCGGTCTGATCTACTGCGATGCCTTCTCCAAGGAGATTCCACTTTTCAAGAGTATGTGGGAATGGGAGTTCCCGGACAACTACGAACCTGACAAGACGACTGTCACCGCAAAGCGAGTTGAAGGCTACACTTATCCCTTTGGTCTCGACTGGAAGTGGCATGACACTGAGAACGACCTTCTCTTCAGCAACAGCTACAAGATGAAGCTGTCCATCATCATGGGTTGGGCCCACATGACCTACTCTCTTTGCCTCTCCTTCATCAACGCCCGTCACTTCAAGTCCCCCATCGACATTTGGGGCAACTTCGTGCCCGGCATGATCTTCTTCCAGAGCATCTTCGGCTACTTGGTCCTCACTATCATCTGGAAGTGGTCTGTGGACTGGTTCGCTATCGGCGAGCAGCCACCTAACCTCTTGAACATGCTCATCTACATGTTCTTGTCACCTGGCACGGTCGAGGAAAAGTTGTACAATGGCCAAGGATTCGTTCAGACCGTCCTGGTCCTTCTTGCCGTTATTCAAGTCCCCATCATGCTGTTCCTCAAGCCTTTCTACCTCCGCTGGGAGCACAACCGCGCTCGTGCCAAGGGTTACCGTGGCATAGGAGAAACTACAACTGTTTCAGCTCTCGACGACGATGATGGCGCCGACCACCCAGGCGAGAACGGGAGACCAAGCTTCGCTGAGAGCGATATCGATGGTGCTCTGATCACCCAAGACATCGGCGGCGGTGAGGACGGCCACGAGGAGTTCGAGTTCAGTGAAGTGATGATCCATCAAGTCATTCACACCATTGGTGAGTACCACGTTAGTAATGCTTTCGAGTCAGTCTTGCTAACATCTCGCAGAATTCTGCCTGAACTGTGTCTCCCACACCGCCTCTTACCTCCGTCTCTGGGCCTTGTCGCTAGCCCATCAACAGCTTTCCATCGTGCTCTGGACCATGACTTTGGCCAACGCCTTCGCCTTCGAGGGCGCCACCGGTATTTTCGTCATCTTCCTCGCTTTCGCACTCTGGTTTTCTCTAACCATCGCCGTGTTGGTGGTCATGGAAGGTACCAGTGCCATGTTGCATTCGCTCCGTTTGCACTGGGTCGAAGCAATGAGCAAGCATTTCATCGGCGAGGGTGTAGCCTTTGAGCCATTCTCCTTTAAAGAAATGCTGGAAGAGGAAATGACAGAACTGAAATAGATGTCTACGAGATTTGTATCATTAGCATTGCAAGTGTTGTGTAGTCTACTCCTGCATAGAACACCCAAGAGCACAAGCCTTTCCAGACTCTGATTGCCGGTCATGTGAATGATGTGTAATCGCCTATGTGAGCTGGTCTCTGTTTCGCGTGTACAACTAACAATACAGGCAACGCCTTGGCTCCGCGTTACTTTCTTCTGTGTCATTCAGCGCAATACTCTCCCGAATCATCTCCAAGATGCCGTAAATGCGTACCCTCAACCCGCCAAGCAACCCGTGTCCCACAAGAACTCCCAACACCATCAAATGAAACCGCCAAATCCTCTCATGTCTCTCGCAGACTCGCAAATGCCTCTTCGGAACCATTTCAGTAGACACACTTCGGTGCCGCTGCCGAAAGAGCTTGATCTCAAAACGCCAAGTATCAATATCCCCATCCTCAAACACAGACGCCAAATCACAAGATGTACAAGAATTTTCGCCCTCTAGAGTCCAACTGTCGCCACTTTCGTTCACATTCAATTCGCTGCTCTTGTCGGACTCTCGGAATAACACCGCCGGGAGGGACCACGAGCGGCTACGTCCATCATCATCCTCTTCTGTAGGGGGATGACAGTCGTAATCATGTTCTAAGAATACACAAAAGACATTAGCGGAAAGAACCAAAGATGCGGAGTTTCGTGAATGAATCAATAGGATCTAAAGGGCTGAGGTGTCAACCTGATGTTGGTGTGGTGGCCGCTTTAGGTTGTGGGGCAGTTGCGGCACTAGATGGCGAGAGGGTCGATGTATCGGGCGTGCTGGAAAGGCCGGCGGTCGTGCTGGAGCCTGTGTGGCTGTGGGTACACGTGGAGGTGGCATTGTCGACGCTGAGAGTTGGCGTGGCATTGGTTGCTGTGCTTCGTGACCGGGGCGCTTGTGCTTGTCGCAAGCGGCGAACTTCGGCTTCGAGCTTGCGGCGTTCGTCTTGTTCGATCTGGGAGGGAGATGTTAGCATCGCGAAAGGTAGTATGGCAGGGAGGGCAACTCACTCGCAATAGCCGCACGCCTTCGCCTCGTGCCTCGCGCATCATCTTCTTGAACTCCCGCCGCAGTACCATGACGCTGGTCGACTCTCTTGGCGCACCAGGATCGTCCCCGCCAGGACTCTTGCTGCCAATCCATTTCATCTTCTCGTCGCCGAGCTGTGCCTCAAGTTCGTCACATCGGTCACGCAGGCTGTCGATTAAGCTCTCAAGCTTCTCACGCTCCTTCTCGAGTTCGAGACCCTCGCGTGTCATTTCCTGGAATTCATTGGTCATGTCTTCCAATTCGCTTTCCAACAGCTTGCCACGTTCGGCGTATTCTCGTCGCAAGGTATCGACGCGCTGTTCGTGAGCCTTTTGCAGGTCTTCGATTTCCTGGTCCTTGAGTTTTTGAAGTGCATCCATCTCGCCAGCAGCCATGCCAGCCTCCTTCTTGCGCTCGCTTCTTGACCCATGAGCAGACTCGAGCTCAGCCCGTGCCATCGTCAACTCAGTCATCAGGCGAACAAGCTCGGACTCTTGAGTCTCCATCTCCTTCTGCAGGTCAGAGTGTCGCTGCTCGGCAGCTTCCTTGTCTGTGAACAGCTGTGCGCTCGCAGCCGACATCTGTGCATGTCTCTGCTCAATTTCCTTCTGTCTGGACTGTGTCTGCTCGACGGTGTGGCGCATCTGCTCCAGCTCATTCATCACGTTGACGAGCTCGTCACGATTCTGGGTCGACTCCTTTTCTGCCTCTTGGTGGCGAACCATGAGGTTCGCAAGTTCTTGCTGAGTGGCATCGTATGCACGCTCAAGCTGATCATATCGGCTCTGCATGTCGGCAATTTCGGCTTCCTTCTCAACGTCTGCTTTTCCATTGAGGTCACGCTGCTGCTGAATCTGTCGTCGGAGGATATCCTGCTGCTCACGCGCACTGTTCGCCACACTGGACATGTGTTGCACACGAGAGCTGAGGGCGTGTATCGAAAAGTCCTCTTTGAGTGGGATTGAAGCTGACCGTTCACCGCTGGCGTCAGTCGCGTCAGTATCTGCAGCAACGATGTCCCACAGCCCAGCGAGCACCGTCTCATACTCCGCCACCTTCTTTGAGTGTGCATCAGCTTTGCTCTTTGCTTCTTCAATGCCACTAATTGCTTCGCGGGCAGTATTTAGCTCTTGATTATGTTGCTGCAGAAGCTGACCAACCGCTAGCAGACTATCTTCGAGATACTGCAGCTGATGTTCGTACCCGTGACCAGTGGCCTGAGGTGGTTGACGAAAGTCTTTGACAGAACCCATGTGCGCCGAGATCTGAAGAGTCGCACAAAGCTGCGAATTCAGAGCTTCCAATCGTTCCTCAATGGCGGTCCTGCTTTGAGAGGCACTTTCCTGCACTCTTGCATAATGCGCCTTGACCTCTTCCTGCTCTGCGTCTAGAGTCTGCAAATTACGCTCGAATGTGTCAAGTGTGCTTGCAAGATGCTCTCGAGGGTCGGCCAGCTTAGATCGCGCAGGCTCCAGCGCGGCTGATCTCCCGCGAGTCTGGCTTGCCTGCTCAATGACAGAGCGAAGTTGTGTGTTGAGCTGCTCCAAACGGTCTTGCATGCTGCGGAGCTGTTGCTCATGCTCCTCCTGCAGCTTTTGTACATCGTGCTTACTTGCAGGAGCAGGCTTCCCACGGAGAATATCACGTATGCCGTCAAATTCGTCCGGTCCTGTCAGATGCAGGCCGTCATCGCCAAAGCCTCGATGCGCATTCGTCAAAGCATCGAATCTCTGTGCTGGAGTTTCGCTAGCCTGTGCTGCCAGAACGGCAGCAGTGTGGCGCAGCAACGAGCGCTCTACGATCTGGCGCCTCTCGAGCAGAGATCTGATCTGCTCATGTAGCTCGTCAACCTTCTTGATGCTCTGCGCAACCTCATCTTCTGCTTGGTGCAGTGTTTCACCACCGTTGCTACCGGTCCTGCTTCTGTTCCCAAGCAGGCTGCTCCTGTGCTTGCGCGGGCTGTCCGGACTTTGTGGAGTGTCTGGGCGGCCTTCCTTCTTGCCGGAGGAGTATAGCCTCTGTAGGTTCCGCGCTGCGTCTTTCACCTTGGTCTCCAACGTCAACTTCCTGTTGGCGGCGTCAATCCTTTGGTTCAGTCTGGCCTGCTCCTTCTTTAACTCATCGACCTCGTCGATATTCAATATCTGGAACGTGTGCGAGTCCAGCAGCGCGTTTTCGTAGAGTAGATGTTGTCCCACGGCATCGTGATTATGGTCGTGGAGCTGTGTGTTGAGGCTGATCTGGTGGCTCCCCGTGTGAGGTAACGGAAACTTGTAGTCGTCGATGTTGGTCGGAGGACTACGCGTCTGGTCCTGCGCTTGTAATGATGGCCCAAAGTCGAAGTCGTCGTAATGTCCATTCACGGGTGCTGGAGTGACATCTGGCAGGGAGCTAGCATCGCTCGATGTTCGGGATTCGTGCATGAAGCCGGGCCTCAGCTTGGTTGTATGCTGAAGGGCATTGTTGTGGCTATATCGTGCAGAACTCCGGGCACTTGATCCTGGACTGCCATAGCCGCTGCCGTCGTAGCTCTCGTAGACGGGCGGTGAATGCGGATGCTCGAAGTAACGCCCGTTAGCCTGCATACTGCCCTCCTCCTCCCTCGGGCTGTATGCGGGCAACTGCTCAGAAGTGGAATTGTCAGAGTCGGACTCCTGCTTGTCAGCTCGCAGTGTCCACGCGGTCGATGTTGACGCGCCCTGAACTTTCAACACCGTTCTTGGCATGGGAATGTAAGTTGGTCAACTCACTCCGTCACCGCATGCTGCTGGATCGCGTAGGGATGATGTGTAAGGAGCGTTGAGGGGTCGGCAAGAGCGTAGGTCCAGCGGTGGATGATGCGCCTGAGGTGTGCGATGTGCGAGATTGCCCGAGGATGGATTCCTCAAAGATTGCCCGGAGCCAGCCCACTGATCGGGGCTTGATCGGATTCAAGATGAAAGGGCAGGGATGCCGGAATTTGCTGCGCGATCTCGTCAACAATACAATCAAGGAGTCCAACGTCGCATACCACGACTAGGAGAACAAGAACGACGCCCAGCGCCAGAAAATCTCCAACGTCGATTAGGAGAGCGGCCAAGCTAACGTTAGCAGCGCGTCGTAAGTCATAGATGTCAGGAGCAGAAGCTTTCGGAAGTGGTTGAAACGCATCTTTCATTCGCTCCAAACACATTTCACCTTTCCTCGATCGAGGTCCCTCGGTCCCACCACCAAAGCGACCCCTTTTAGCACAATTGCGATATGATTGCTGGCCGTTTCGTGCCACCGACGCCCGGCCGTGCTATCATAACGTTCGTCGTCAATGGCTGGAATGGCAGATGTAGACGTGCTGCGACTATATGTGATATGCGTTGTGAAATCTCATGCTCAGAGGCTACCTATTGCCCACAATTCCAGGACCACGATCATAGGTCTCCTACATAGCTGTCGTATGACATACTTTGCCGTGATGTCCTCCTTGCACGGAGAATCCACATCGAATCGCAATGCATTCCAACATCAGACACTGCAAAACTCTCCATACCCCCGGCAGACTGTGCCCGCGCCTGTACAAGCAGCGGCACGTATCAAATGTGCATAGAACGCCGCTGTGAGAACGAGAGCGCCTAGAATCATGATGGCTGTGTGTGGAGGAACTCAATATGCTCCTTATGTTGGATCGTTGTCCGGTGGCAGTTTTGATTTGGGGCCCTTGGGGACCGGGGGGGGGGTTCGATGGACAGCTCAGGTAGCTCGCCACACCATGGTCTTCGCGACGAACGGTAGCGAGCAGCTGGGCTGCATCTATGTGCTCTTCCTGTGTGCATCATGATCGTTCTGTACTGCCTCATTCGGTGCCATCGTGTCACGAGTTGAAGCTGAGGGCGTAGAGTCTATGTGACCCTGGCAAAGGGAGCCCGAGTGGTGCTTGAAAAGAAGCCTGGTCTATTACCGGATCTGGTGACACCATTGCGATGCCATAAATCACGAGCTGCTGCTGGACGTGCAACCAACCCGTAACAGTGAGCTGTCCTGCTCGGATCAGTTCGCAGATCTCGGAGGTGCACAATATTGTCTCCCGTAAAGTAACAAAGCTTCCGTGACAAGCACATGAAGCCATGAACGCTGACCCCTCGTACAGGTTGGTCAATTCCATTAGAGACGAACACCTCAAGCCGTTGTGTGGTGCATGGTTGAAGATCAACCAATGAACATCGTTGCACATTTATCCAAAGAAGAGCTTGGTGGCGTAGAAGACTCAGATGAGAGAGAGCAAACGTTCAAATCTTCGGAATTGACCTACTTACTTGTGTGTGAAAGTACGTGGTATGACTGATTGGCACGCATCGGATTTGCTTGTCTAGTAAAAGCCTTTCTCCAACTGTAGAGGATTAGCATCGTTCCCCCATATCACCCGTAGGGGATAACTTACCCGCCACGGATTGCTCAACTCAAAGCCTGCCGGAGCTCTAACATTGTCCGTCTGCCCTCTGAGGAAGCCCGTGAGCCTTCGATCTCTGTCCATCACTGCGAGCCCACAGTCAGCATGTCCTCCTGTGCCATGATGTCCCATGGCCCGATCTCACGCACTTTGTCTGTCCCACTGGTCCACCGAATGCCGTGGTCTCTTTCCACCGTTTTGCATATGCCTGATCTTCGAGAGACCTGCGCCACTCAAGCCGAAGAACTGCAGACTCATGTTAGTGACCCTGCGGAATAGCATGCGGGCGGCGATGATATCGCACTCCAATGCAGAGGGCGTATGGGAGGAGAGCTTCGAATGGCACACCCCTGCAGTCCGCGTCAGCGCGCAATTGGAATATCTGATGTGGTAGCGGCTCACATATTGGCGGTCAGGTGCGGAGGTCGAGCGCGTCGTACGCTGAAGTGGTAGGAGCCGGTATTGTGTCGAGGTGAATGTTTCGTGGTTTCGCTGGTGATGATGTCGGAGGCAGTCGCAAGTCTGGAGAAGCTCGGGCGCAGAAGTCGAAGTGACGTGCGGAAGGCAACTTAGGCAAGCGCACCTGAGACTTGGGCAGGCACAACGGATCGCGTTCAGCAGCCACGAACACGAGGTAAACAGTGCGACAAAGCACGCCAAGCAGAAGAACTGGGCGCGAGATCATTGCTACCGGCATCAGTACTCGCCCCTGCCGATGCGCTTCTCGAGATCATCACCTCTTTGCGACCAGTACCGGCACTTTTACGCAGCAGCGCGGAGAGGTCCAGCAGCTCCGCGAGAAGAAGGGGCCGCGGCAGCGACAGCGCTGGGAATCAACTCCCGCAAGGCCATCTACGACATTCTACCTGTATCGTCGCTGTCGCGTCACTTCACTGCATCCATCGAGCCGCACATTGCCCACCCCGAATCGCTTCAAGGCCGTCAATAATCACATCCATCCGCGGCTGATTAGTCACCCAGACCTTCACCACAAACACGACCAGACCATACCAGCTCGGAATCAGCCCGAACGCGTGCACAAGGAATTGATCGAGTTATTAGTCGAGTTATTGGGAGCTAGAAACGCGTACAGAAGAGCTTGGGACACGTCAATCACAAGTCTTACCGGTCCTGGTAGCAGGCCTCTGAACCGCTGGCCCTAGGGAGCTTAGGCGCAGTATCAGGAAGGTGGGAAGCCACCACGAAAACGCAGGCTGCGATAAAACCGATTCCATGGGCTAGGTGAAAGCCCGGCAGGCACACTGGCGACCATAATCGTTAACCGTCCCACGCTGACGCCAAATAAGCTGCCTGGACGTGGCGTCACCTACAAGGCACAAATGTCAGCATCGGCTATGGAGATGGACGAAGAGCCAGATGCGCCAACAGCAGAGGAAGAGGAGGTCGGAGAAGAGATCGAATTGGTACACCTAGACGCAGAAGGCGAGCCTGACGATTCAGATCCAGATGCGGAAGGAGAGCCCGACGAAGAGGACGGAGACGACGAAGATGGAGAGTTTGTGGGTGCCGTCAAGACCAGATCAGCTCGGCCGCGAAGGCGAAAAGCTTCAGATGAGGAGTCGGATGCCGGAATCGAAGTCGACGACGAAGACGATGACGATTCGGAAGCAGACACTTCCCCTGGAGCAGAGGAGGACTGGGAAGCTGCAGACGACGTCGAAGAAGATGACCTGAAAGTTGGCCATTCGGATGCCAATCGTTGTGTGTATGTCTCATGCGTCGTCAGATCGCTAATGCTTCGCAAACACTGACTTGCTCCACAGATTCTGCAAGCAGACCGAGGAGGAAGATCCCGGTGAAGAATACGAAGATTATCTCGCATGTCGTGTGTGTGGTGACAATGGTAAGTTGATTCAGTCTCAGAAAACGCACGATCTGCTTTTGTAGGTCGAAGGTGGAAGAATTGCGGCAAAGCAACAAATGATATCAAGTCCATCCAGGGTCCGAGCGCGCGCTGACTTCCGTACCTGCAGCCCACCGGCAATGTGCCAGAGATGCAGACACGCTAGCTGCCGACGAAGGTACGTGAGATCTCATCGGCCCACAGACCAGGTTATGCCTTGGTCAGACAAGCACAAACGAACTGACACACTATCGCAGATGCGGAAGACTGGCGCTGCCAGGATTGTGTCGCAAATGGCCTGGAGGAAGACTTCAAAGATGTTCCACACATGCTGGAGAATCGTCGTCGTTCTTCGGCACCCAAGATGGCGAGGGACCTACTGCCAGCTGCTCGGGGCGGGATTAAGCCAGGATCGCACTCTGTGTTCAACACTCTTATTCTGCCGGAAGATGCTCAGGATGGCTCAAGATCGCTTAGAAAGCGTAAGACGCCTTCAGCAGAAGACGATGAGCCTCCACGGCCTCCGGTCAGGAAACGATTGCGGACAACTCCGGAGAATGAGGACGAAGAAGCGCCTGCCATTGTCGAAGAACCCCATGAGAAGAATGGCGAAGCCGAGGACGAGCAGCCGAACTCACCACAAGCACGACCCTCACGACCTCATCGACAGACCAAGGCCCATAGTTTGGGTGCAAGGATAATATCACGGTCTGAAGACCCTAAAAGCGCCATCATCGCCATCCCAGTCAGCATTGCTCAATGGGATCAAATCGAGAAAGATGTCCAGAAGAAACAGAAACGCCGCGAACGTGATCGACAACGACGCCTGCGCAACAATCAAAGCCGGCGTACGGTCACCGCGGAACCTGAGGAAGCAACACATTTTCCAGCCGTACAGACAGATATGTACAACAATCCGTTCTTTCCTTTTCAGGACAAGGAAGTGGACGAGAACAGGGGTAGACCGTACGGTGGAATTTTGACAGATGCCGAGGCTGATACTGCTCGCACATATCCAACAGATGCTGATCGGGAGGCCTTCCAGAATGCTCGCGAGAAGGCTGAGCAGGAATGGAGGGAGAGGCTCGCGAAACAACCGGGAGAGACTCCTGCTCGCTCCAAGCAATCGAACGCTGCCAGCAAGATCAAGTGCATCAACTTCGGCCAGTATGAGATCGATACCTGGCACGCCGCACCTTACCCCGAGGAGTACAGCCGGAACAAGCACCTCTACATCTGCGAGTTTTGTTTGAAGTACATGGGGTCCGATTACGTGGCATGGCGGCACAAACTGAAGTGCTCGGCGAAACACCCTCCTGGCGATGAGATCTATCGTCAAAATATCAAGAATCCAGAGACAGGCGCCGAGACTACTTTGTCTTTCTTCGAGGTCGATGGTCGTCGCAACCCACTCTACTGCCAGAATCTGTGTTTGCTAGCGAAGCTGTTCCTCGGGTCAAAGACGCTTTACTACGACGTGGAGCCTTTCTTGTTCTACATCATGACGGAGAACGACGAGTTCGGATGTCATTTTGTGGGTTACTTTTCAAAAGAGAAACGTGGCTGCGGACCTCCAGCTGCCATCGACGCTCGCACTTCCTTCGAGGACAATCAGAACTCGCAGGCTAATAGCAACACCGATGCAGACTTGACGGACACCGCTGCGGACCCTGCTCTCAGTAACCCTGGGAACAATGTGTCGTGCATCCTGGTCTTGCCCGTTCACATGCGACGTGGCTTCGGCAAGGTGCTCATCGAATTCTCGTACATGTTGACGAAGGTCGAAGGCAGGACCGGATCGCCCGAGAAGCCTCTGTCAGACATGGGTCTCGTCTCATACCGATCATACTGGCGCGAGGTCATCTGCAAGCTCCTATTGAGCTACGAAGGCAAGGAGTCCTCCACCAATGACAGTAGGCCGCTGTCAATCGTACGCATAGCGAAGACCACCGGCATGACGCCTGATGATATTGTCTCGACGTTAGAGGCTCTTCGTTTCTTGGTACGTGATCCAATCACGAAGACTTACGCGCTTCGGCTGGACTACGATTACATGAAAGAGTACATTGAGAAGCACGAGAAGAAGGCAACGATCAAGCTCGACCCTGCCAACTTGGTCTGGACACCTTATGTTATGGGACGCCCAACAAATCTCTTTGCGATGGGAGAGGAGACTAATCAGCCCCTCCAAACCGTCGCAGCGAGAGAAGAGCCCGTGGAGGTGCCAGATCAGCCTCAAGAAGGACTCCAGCGAACTCTCAAGGCATTGGTTATCTCCCAGTCTCAGAAGAAAAGCAAGAGCGATGTCAACGTCACGATGACTGAAGCTGATGCTGCAACGACCGAAGCTACAGAGGATCAGCCACCACCTCATGTCAATGGCACCTCGCCGAAATTGCGCAAGAAGACTCCACCCCCCCTTACACTGACACCTCAGCCCTCGAAATCCGAAAGACCTCCGACAAACGGCTCTCCAAGTCGACGCTCACCCCGGAAGACTTCAAACGGCGGCACGCAGACCCTCGACTCCGGCGAAGCCAGCCCTGCTTCGTTCTATTCCGGATCACAACCCGGATCCGCGGGCTCCATCCCACCAACCCGTTACGAAATCTTCCCACCTGTACCTGGAGCGCCACCTGCGGCTAAGAGACGTCCTGGCCGACCTTTCGGAACAAGACGCAGCGGCACGAGAAACTCATACGGTTCTACCCCACGTCGATCACGGCCGAACAGCAGTCGTCGACATAATAGTAATCAGAGTCCAAGTCACGGGGCTGCTTCTGCGAGTGCTCTGCGCAGGACGCGGAGCACCCTTGGAGAAGTCGCAATGGCTGCTGCAGACAACGATGAGGACGACCCGGATGGTGCTGGCGCTGCGGTGGAGGCCGCGCAGGAGGATGCGGATGCTGATGTCAATGTGGGTCTTGACGAGGATCAGGATATGAATCAGGACCATGATCAGGAGCAAGATGACGATAAAGCCGATGCGGATCATGAAGAGGACGAGGATGCCCCTGGCGAGGAAGACGATGAGGAGATCCAGTATGAGTGATGAGAAGCGAGCAAGCGACTGGCACAACGTCAAGATCACTCTTCGGAACGGGCGTCTATCGCGCTGGTCTGATGATGCTTGTTCCTCTTCTCGCTTACATGCTTGCTGGAGATCATGGTTTGTCCCTACCTGGCAAGTTGCAATGGCTTTGTTGCGGACTTGGAACTGTGGAGGTGGCGTGGTGCTTTTTTTGTTCCCCTTCTTGGCTGCGATACCCATGGGTCAGCGGAGTTGTACCTGCATGAGATACCAGAATACCGCTCAGGGTCGCTTGTGTGTTGTGCATATGCAGGCGATGGCGATCGATAGTGTACCGGCAGTGTGCGCGTGCACCTGTCAGGCAATTGTAATCATAGGACACCAACTCCAAGGGACTGGACGAGGTGGACCGTGTATAGTATTCATGGTCTCCGTGAACCATGGATGTGATCCGTCTGTCATTCTTCACGTTGAGAGCATACCGTGGTGGGTTGAGCTATACATACTGCAGCAGTGTCTGGTGCCGTTGTCGTAGATCCTCAGGGGTATGTGGTTGTTTACATGTACTGTGCTTCGTTTGCTTGTGCAGTGCCGTGCAGGTAACGCAGGTGATCGTGTGACTGCTGGCCTGATGCATCATGCCATCACTTCTGGGACTGAGTGCCGGCTTGGAGTAGGCGTCAATAAGCGATTCGTCGGATCGTTCACTGCATCGCATCCGGGCGACGAGTCCTAGACCTGCATCGAGCTTCTCTTCTTACGCGTCTTGAGAAGACGCGTTGTTTACATTTATACGTCATTGTCCGATTTGAGAAGGGGCGAGCAGTGGGTGGGCCAAGGGCATTCCGGATTGTAGCATGTGATTAACTGTCACGACCATCGGAATGGCTAAACGTAAGCATTGGGAGGACCTCCGAAAGAGTCCTTTGAGCTCCGTAAGAACTGTCGACATCTGTGGTCGAACACTGGACAATAGCGAACGCTCAAGACCCACGGCGTGCGAGAACGTCTTCATCGCCATCGCAGGGAGACCTTTTTCCGTCTGAGCTGCTGCACATGCGTGCTCGGAGGTTGGGCAGAACGGTCTTCCCACCGCGTGATTCTTCAGTCTGCGCGCCATTGCATCCACATCACAGCCTGGGCTCGTCGCTGGCGCTGAGGGGGCGTTCAGGTGCGCGTCTACGAGACAAAAAGCAGTCGCCGAGCCTCGGTCAACGCCCACAACACATGTCGCTGTGAGCTGAGCTGAGCTGATGAGGACGCGGGAAGTGAAGGTCTTCCCTACGTCGTATTTTGCCCACTGCAACCTGCCCAGTCGTCGCAAGCCACCGTGTGAAGCTATGAGCACTGGTGGCGTTTCCTGCAATGGTGCTAGAGCATCGATAGTTACTGTGCGATTACCAGAATAGAGCAAGAAGGCGGCACGCCCGTCGTGTGCATTATTGGCATTGACACGCTGACGCCGTGTCCAGGCGAGTTCTTCCGACGGCTAATCATGTGAGCCCCCCCCCCCCAGCTCCTGCCAAGCTCCGTGATGATGCCCGTTGGTGATCATTGAGTTGTCATGCGGTGGGGGCGATGTCTCTCGCCGCCTGCTTGCGTGTGGAGAACAGCATCCTGTGTCGCCTTCCCCGAAAGCAAGGTCTGAAACCAATCTGCAGCATAAGAAGCTAGATTCGAGCTGTCTCAAGAGCCAGTAGGACTGAGGTCTTGTACGTGTGCTTGAGGTGCTGTGCCCCTCCGCCGGTAGCCTGGTGACCTGCAGCTGGCCGAGGCGTGATGAGGCAATGGATGCAGTCGTGTTGGCTGGTGGTGGCCAAGGAAGAAGTGGCAGCCACAGCTGATGACAGAGCAATTCGGTTGAGGAGCAGCACGGCCTTTCTTGCCACAGTTGTGGCGCCAGCCTCGCGTCCAAAACTCAATCCAATTGAGCTTCTGTCGATCGATGTGGTTGGTGCATACTCCGTACCAAATCTATCGGACGGCATCCTTCAACATTTGCTTTTCTAATCTATCTCGTAGGCCGCTAAGACAGAGCAGTGGCAGACACAAGTCCATTGTTGAGCCGTACGAGGCATATGTCTCTTCAAGGAGATGTCTACACTCCTTCCAATGCATTGCTTCGAAATTTCCCCAGCATTACGGCTTGTTGAGCTGTAAGGGTACTGTAGCGTGTGTACTGATGTAATATAATATGTACAAGGCAAGTGGAAGCAATCTAGTACTGTGATCCGACCGGCTTTCATCGCCTCTCGATCATGCTTCGCTGCAAACAAAGAGCCTCGCAGAATCCGTCCAAACTCCTCGCTGGTATATGCATAAGTTCATGAAGTGCGTAAAGGCATTCGCTTTTAGACCCAGGCGAGGCGAATGTGCCTCTCATGTAAAACCCCAGAAGCCTCATCTTTGCCGGCAAGGGCGTGCCTGTTCTTTGCCATACCTTAGTCATATCTCTACGGTGACTCCCGCCATCGTGATTTGTCCTGTTGGATCGTGAATCAAGATCGACATGATGGCGACATGATGCACTCAGCGTTTGAGTGACTTGGCATGAAGACCGTCGAGTGTCGTGCAGATGCAGCTGCACCTTGCCATTCCGTGGTCAAATTCAATTATGGCAAAAGATTTCCCATGCTGATCCGCTAGGGGTGTTGATATTTCTCGTCCAGGCTATACGGATACGCTGCGGAAACTTCACCGGATTCCGATGGATATAGGCTGCTTGCTTGCATATAGCCATGACTGTACCCTGGCGTGTGCACAGCAGATAGACCTGATGTGTCCTGAATCGAGCTTCCTGGGATCTGAAGGTCATACGCAGAAGGCATGTCTCCAGAATGTTGTCCTTGGTAATGGTTGTGCGTTTGGTAGGCCTGGTAGCTATTGTTGTAGTATGGATTACGTGGCACAGAGCTCGCCGATCCAGGATCGCCGAAGATTGATGAGTTCTGTTGTGTTGTGGTGCTGGGGTATGATGGAGGCTGTTGATTACTGACGCTCGGAGTCGGTGACGGCAGCGCGCTCTGAGAGTTGATGTTCGACCAGTTCGGAGGTGTGTGTGCTTGTACACCCATTGACTGCTGCTGCATCCTGCTGTTCATGCTCACGTTCAGAGGCGATTGCTGTTGTCCATACGCGGCAGGAATTCTTGGTCCCTCACCGCCTGCCCAAGCTCTGGTTCCACTGGGTATCGAGCTTGCATACTGTGAGAGATGACTGTCACTCCCAGGGATACCGTACAGATGCGAGCTGTCATACTCGCTACCGGCGCGCTGGCGCTTGATGGCTGGTGAAGAGGCAGAGTAATGGTCTTGCACTGCACCTCCGTACATAGCGGAATGCAGACCGGGTGAAGAAGTTCCGGGTGGTGAGGCATTGAATGACCGCTTGGTCCCAATACTACACTCAGGTCAGTGGATGATTCTCTCGATGATCACGAAGACCGCAAGCATACCTTGAGATCGCGCGAGTGTCCTTTCGAACTCGAAGCTTTACGCCTTGGTCTGAGAACGTGCGCGTCAGATGTGTTGACTCTGACATACTTCCAAAGTCTCTTTGTGCCAATACTGTGACTGTTAGCGCGAAAATGACAGTGCTGTTTTGGGAATCGAGACTAACCTGGGAAAGGCTCGGATTCAATTGATCCCATGAACAGAACCTCGTCCGATTCCCTTGATCTGTCAGTGAAGCTAAGGACGCCAGTCTGCGGAACACTCACTTGATCGTATCGAATAGACTGAACCGGAGTCTAAAGTTGCCCAGCTTTCTGGCTGAGATATCGCCAAACACGAAGAATCCCCCGTCTGCGAAATCGTCAGCCGTTGTCTAGTGCGAGTTTCCTGACGTCTTGTCCTCCAACGCCGCGGCATATCTCTCATGGACAAATATCAGCGCGGAACCCACCTTTGTTAGTCACATCTTTCAGCCGATGCAGAGACGAAACTGTCTGCCCAATCAATAGTTTGCCAGGCGATTCGTTCCTCGTTTCTTGTTTCGATTCCTTGTCGTCAACCAATGTGACCATCATGAACGTGCGAGGGCTGACGAGCCATTGGCTGTTTGAAGGATCATTGCGGTCATCGTATTTGAGCTCGATAATCGGAGGAGGGTCGATGGGTTTTCGGTTCTTGGGGTTGTTCTCCTGTACAACTTGTGCACGGGTCGGTTGTTGCCTGACAATCAACGAGATCTGGTCGCGAGCCATCATGTTTATCCGCCTTGGTCGTTGACACTATCGTGTAGGTGCCAGTACCTTGCTGGTACCTTCCCGCTGGTGAGGAGATTCTTGCAACTGTAGCCCGTGGTACGATCAGGAAGCGGTCCCAGTTTTGAGTCCTCCGGCAATAGCTTTACGTCTGCCTCGACTTTCAGGCAGACTGTGAGTCGATGACTGACAAATGTGAGGCCAGTCGAAGCTTGAAGCTGGTCAGGTGAAAAGCAAGCTCAAGCAGTGGGACTGATTAAGGCGTGTAATGTAGACAGGTAATCACCTCGCGTGGCATTGGCGTAGAGTAAGCTTCGATCCGTGATTGATGCCCTTGAGAGGTGGAGCAGACGAGCGTCGACAAGAGTAAGAAGGCCTGTGAACATTCACCAACGACATGGGTACCGCGCTGCTGAAGGAGGTTGCTGTCTGATATCGCTGAGCTCGGTGACCCTCTGCGCAGCTAGAGATATGTCTACCGTGCGGCTCCTGCTTAATCTCCAGCGGGAGCTGTATAATGATTTGCGGCTCTGCAGTCCCTGTGCCGTGCGTTGGAGTATGCAATGCCTGATCTGACGACGACTTTCTCGGCTCAAGGTAACGCAACAGCGGGCCTCGAGATCCTAGATTGTCAGACAGCTACTTCAGGATCGACGACCGTTGCTGAGCCAGAGTGGCAGAGATTCACAAAGGTCACGGCGCCGGACCGACGCGAGCACACCCAGAGAGAAGCACCCGCCTCCCCGGGACGCTTGATTGTGCTTGGGATCGTCGTGACGGATGTGGATCTCGTCAACCGATCTAAGACCGGATCCAGAACGGAGGAGGCCAATGCCAGGTTTCAGATATCAATGCAAGCGGGCAAATGCGAACCAGATTTGGGTGTTGTGTGCGGGTGTAGGTGCTGCTTAGGCTTCCTGGACTGAAGACAATGGAGGGGAAGGCCCCACAGCTGGTGCTCTTTCCGGCCGAGCACGACATATGCTGGATGGGTGAGTGTTGGTGACGGAAGTCGCTGTCGCTGGTGAGGCTGAAGATAGCTGCCGTGGAGGTAGAAAGCGAGTGGAAGGTGAAGTGGCCACAGTCGTCGTTGAGGAATATTGAATGGTGGAGCACGGCGATACAGGCTGGGGTGCGCGTTGATGCTGCAAGACAAGCGCTGCGGCTGTGTGGTTGGTGCTTCAGAGGGCGCAGGTTAGCAGGTTTCCCGTCTCGCTACCACTAGCCATAGGCCTGCGTAGAAAATCAGATGGTGCCTCAAAGGAAAGGAGCGTTCGGAATGGCAGCCGGCCCCCCGCGAGTGTGAGGGTAGTTCCGCCGAGCTGATTGCAGTAGTGCTGCTGGTGGCAAGTCAGTACACAGTAGACGAGCAGCGCAAAGAAGAGCGTCTATACGCAGAGGGAATCGAGTCGCAGTAGTAATAGCACTTAAGTCCACACACCAGTGACGCACCGAGCAATATGGAAGCAGCCGCCGCGCTGGCGGCCTAACAAGCGGGACTGGGCAGCATCAGCAGCAGAGAAGGCAGGGGTTAATCGAAGAATATAATGCCAACGAACGGCGCCGGCGGCAGCCATTGGTGTGGTGCGCATCAGACTCGGCCAGCGGCTTTCAGCATCATACAACGGGCCTTCGCTTGCCCTCTTCGTCGGCAGCATTGTTCTGCCATATCATCATGCTGGCACTGCCACTGCAGTCCAGTCCATTCACCTGTCTTCAGCCTGTCCCACCCCTGCTCACCGGGAGTGTGGAGCCCCAAAGTACGAGCATGTTCTATTACCGGGCTTGCCCTCGACGACATGCAGGAGCGCCTTGCTCGAGTGGGCATAATGTGCTCGCTTCGGCATCAGGTGTGAACGGAAGAGCAGACTAATTACTCGAGAGCTGATTGCTCACAATGAGCACCTCCGATCCGGTCATCATCCGATATCCCCGTGGCGGTCGCGGCGACTGCAAGTCACTCAGCTGCGTCCTGGTCCTGAGGGAGCGCGCAACGGCGGCTGTCCCCATTGCCCTCTCGCAGTCGATGGCATAGAAAACAGACAGCAGCAGCATCGCGGGCGATGCTCGACGCCTCCTTGCACCGCGTTCGGCTTGTCAGAGGCAGTTTCCTTCGTTGGTCGCGGACGCGAGCACAGCAGCATGCGGGTCCCCATTAACGCGCACAATGCAGTATAGTACAGTACAGGTCAAAATATATGCGACACGGCAGCTGCGCGCGTTGGAAGATGCAGTCTAAGTCAAGTGCCACCACCCACGTTGCTCTCGGCGTCGGCACAGACGAAGACTCGTGGCGCCCCTGTCCACAAGGATGACGAGACAAATGAGTTGAACTGTTGAAGAAGGCGAACAAGAGCCTCGAGCTGCTCGAAATGGCAACTGAGTGATTGACCGAGGTATAACAAGTACAGTCCATTCACAACGCCATCACCAGTGATGATACAGCTTGCTCGTATACCCAGGTTGATTTTTGACAGCTTTCCTGGCGTTTCCGATCGGCGCCACGCTGCAGCTGTGCAGGGTTTCGCCGAACTGGACTCGAGACTGCTTCGGAATAATCGAGCAAACGCTGCTGCTTCTAAGCGAAGTGCCGAGTAGAAACTACGTTCGCCAGCAGCGCGAGCTTTCTCTGCTGCAACAGCTCGTCTCAAAAAGAGCCGTATGATGAGTCCTCAAGCACATCACCAACGAGAGCACCCTGTCGCCCACGTCCAAGCTCAGCTTCGCTTGGAAGCCATCGTGAGATTCGTGAGCCCAGGATGATGGCTGCGGGTGCCAGGATCTTTTCGCGCGTCTTCTGGCCAGCGCATAACAACCATGTGCTCTGCGGGACGTGATAAGCTGCACGCTTCGGCGTCAAAAATGCGACAGGGTGGGACACACGTTGCGCATTGCCATGCTCAAGGTGTCGACAAACATATCCGCTGGGGAAGTCGGCCATCGAGACCACCCGCGGCTGTTCGAGGGCCTGGCTTCGTATCTACAACATGTCTCGGGCGATGAAGACGCGGCGCAATGACTCCCGGACACACAACACCTCGCTCTCACCTGCAGCATGCAGCAAAGGGTGACCCCAAAGGCCCTGCGATTTCAGCACAATGCTATGGCCACACGCCCTCAACGCTCAATCGCTCCGGCTCAGAACAATGCTTGTATCTCGCTTGGACGATTGCGGCCTGCCAATGTTGACAGCCGCTGCGGTCACATTTTCCGACATAGGCTCAAGCAGTGGAACACACCAAGTATAACCTCATACCCGTTTGCGTGACACCGCTGTGGAATTGCGTGTCGCAACATCCTCCTCGACATCTTTATGACCAGTCGAAGTGACCACATGTCTAGCCACGCGACCTGCCGGGATCCGACTGTGAGGAGTTTGCTAGCAAGCCATGGTACACAACCGCCAAGCTTTCCTGAACGACAGCTGGGTTGGTTGCCGACATCAACCTCTTTCAGTGTTGTCTTCCGCAATTATGGTTGCAGGCGCAACGCATGAAGCTCATGGAGGCAGTTGCTCGGACTTGAGGCCTTCTATGCTGCCGATGTGAGCCTCGCACCACCAGCGACTGTTTCTCGTTGATTCCCAGAGTGGCATGCCTTGAAACAAGACGGCTTGCATGAGCACCACGTGGCCGCCTTGACGCCGATATGCAACTTGCAGCACGTCGTCCGCCACGTTGCGGATCGCTGCAGAGCTTCTATATTGATTATTCTTTGAAGAACTATCTTCGGGGTCACGGGCATACAGTGCTCCACATTCTTCATGTTGTCAGATGCAAGTTCCCGATGTACGAGTTAAAGTCTTACCTCAACCGACCACATGCCGTACGACATTGACTAATTTCCAGGGTAGAACACTACAATCAAGCAAATGCAAGCGCCAAGCTTCGCTTGATGATACCACTAGCCTAGAGAACAATGCATTGATGAGCTAGGCCGAAGACACTGCTGGATGCAAGCACCCCAGCACAGGTTGCCTCAGCTTCAGACTCGCATGGCGAATTTGGACGACCTGACTTTGTTAGCGTGACGCTAAAGCAAAGTCGGCGGATATAAGCAAGTCGCGATAAGTATCGGCTAATAAGAGGACAGAGTAGTTATTAGAGGTCTAATTTGCGTAGCGAGTCTAAGGTTAATTAGACCCTGCTCGGTAGAGCTTAATTAAGACTATATATAGTATTAATAATCCGCTTTAGGCCTATATCTTATTATTGCAACGAAGGTCTATCTATTTAAATACTATGTTAGGTTTAGTTAAACCTATAATCTTACTAAGTTAACTAACGAGTTAGGTAACCTTCGTTCGATCGAGATTT
>LIHB01000118.1:0-81298 GCA_001297265.1 Mycosphaerella arachidis
AAGACTCTATATATAGAGGTACGGGCTATTCGAGGTACTACCTCTCTCTCTCTCTTAATTTTAACTCGGAGTACGTACGACGGGATTATCCGGCGCGGTAAAGGATAAGAAATATAGGCGTAATTTACCGTCTACCTCGGGCGGTAAGATAACGTAACTACTACTATAAAACACGACTACCGGGGCGCGGCGTACTACCGTAATAATATACTCGATATCTATCTCGCGAATCCCTCCTTTTAAAGAGTTTTTATATCCGGGTACGCGGAGCTTTCCTCTTTATATTTAAATTTAGTTATTAGTAACAACCCGTATTATATAGTCTAGGACTTATATAGTACGTTAATAGAAAAATTAATTAAATAAATTAATTAAAATCTAGTAACTTATTAACGAGATTAAACCTATAGTTAAACTAATCGTAGATCTAATGTTTACTCTTAAATATATTATAAATAAACTTTAGGGAGTTATTCTCCTTTTTTACTATTAAGTACTTTAAGAGATAGAAATTAAATTCTACGGTATCTTTAGACCTAAGATAAATTATAAGTAAGAACGACGCGCGGTAGTAGGGGATAGTAGGCGTACCTTTTAATCTATACTCCATCTAAAGGACAACTTCTATTACTAGTAGGTTCGGCGTTAGGGTATCGCTATTTAGGTACGTTAGGCGCCGCTATAGCAACTAGAGGCCTAAGGACTATATCTAACGTTAAGCTCTTATTACCGCGATAATAGAAGTTCCTAATAACCGTAGTATAGTCTATATCGTAGTAAAGAAATACTCTAAAGTATAACGAAGGTAGAGGTTAAGCTATAGCTTTATCTTTACTAATATCTTTCTTTCGTTACCGTTTACGTTACTATATACTAGTCCGTCGGTACTTAGCGACTCTCTACAAACGCGGTAGGAAGCTTAGGATTTAAAGTAGGACTCGCTTTCCTAAAGCTACTACTTACGATTATACTTCGAGCGTAAGCGCTCTAGAAGGGACCTAGGCGGCGCCGGCGCCTTAGGATCTAGAGAAGTAATTATAGTTCGGAGGAATTCTATAGTTTATATATTGGGATCTTACTCTAGTATTACGGCCTAACTATTAATACCTAATACCGAGGAGATATAGTACTAGAAGGTATCGTCGCTCCTATAGCCTATTCTCTATCGTCGTACTACCGTAGTTATATAGCCTATAGTAGTAAGTCTATAAACAAACTAAGATCCCAATTATCTACTTACAATCTAGTATATTACTATAGCCTCGGCGTATATAGTATAGTATTAAGCGGTCGTAATAGCCTACTCGCTTACCTAGACTAATTATAACCTTAGTAAGCTAACTAGCTAAGGCGATACGAGACGATAATAGCGTACTATTACGGTTAATGCTTCTAAGTATAGGTACTACTTCTATATCTAGGTAAATAAGTAGTATCGTATATATATAGCGATCCTTACGGGGGGTTTTAATTCTCGTAAGTTATTCGATAGTATGTACTTATATAAATGTACTACCGGTAAGACCTAGAGTAAGTAGCTAAGCGACCGGATAAAGCTCTAGTCGTCCTTTATCTTATATAAGTATTATAGATATACTAGAAAGTATTAGTAGTACCCTTCTTCGTAGTAACCGAACTTACTTCTAAGTCTCGTCCTAACGGTAGAATTTCCTATTTTGTATCTTAAGTAGAATAGAGATTTGCACCTCTTTATTCTTCTAGATAATATTAATAGTTATGTCTCGGTATAGAAGACCCTCGTTTAAGCCCTAGTATACGCTTAATTCTAAGATTTCCCTAGGTCGTAGTCTAAGATATAGTATTAGGAGAACGGAAACTAAGACTTATAGGCGCGTCTAAGGATACTCGAGGTATTACTTATTGTAAGCCTATAGGAAGTAGAGTAAGTTAATTACTACCGGCGTACCGGCTATTAGTCGCTTACAAGCCTTTTAAGAAGTACCTTTCTATATAAGGCCGATTTAGATAGCTTACCTAAGCTCTTTTATAGTATCCTTCTCGAGGTAACGTCCGGTACGGTTCCTAATAAGGCGGATAAGATTCTTTAGAAACCTATTAAGAGTAGCTATACTAATCTTTAGGTCTAACTTACCTATCTTTATACTAAGGAGCTATCGTAGAAAACTATAGATTTTGGCCTTATTAGGAATAGTTAGAAACGGCTAGTTAGTATTAATAGATATACCGTACCGGCGCTAATATAAGCGCTAGTCTCGAAGGGTCCGGCGTAGGCTTAGAAGGTAACTACTACGTACCGTCTCCGTTACCGGTATTTGCTAGTTATTCCCTTAACGGCGGATAGCTAGTATCTCTTCTATGTCGTCGTCTATATCGGATCTAGTAGCCGTATCCGTATCTATGTTATAGAAGAGGTCTAGACTAGCCGCTACTATAAGTACCGGGCGTAAACACGAGCAACGAGGAAATAGTTAGGCGGCGCAGCTTTTATATACTCTAAGGGCGGGCGCTACTAGCGACGCAGCGGCTAGCTAACATAATCATTAGCTACATACATATCGATCTAGGATCTGTGTTTAGCTGTCTCGTCGGTACCGTGCAGGCGGTACGCCTAATAGAGTAGTAAGTTGTACGCAGTAAGTTATGCAAAGTAAAGTCGGGTTCGAGAGAGTAAGAGATCGGATAATAAATCCTAGTTCCGGAATCCTAAGAGCCGGCAAGTTACGTGCTTTGACTACCTCGTAGGCACCTAGGCATATTATGCGGCCACACCCCCGAGTTAATAGGGCATCCCGTTCGCTCTGCCGTACTCAAGCACGGAATCGCAGGACTAGTACTATGGTAGGTGATCACATAGGAATCCCCTGTGTTGTATGTCTTTTTCCTATTTTTTCCCTTTTTTTGGCTCGTGGGTAGTCCAAGCTCGGCCTTGTCCTTCCTCCCATTTCTTGAAGCATGCTGCGGCAAAGGACAGCCACTTGACGCAGACGGTGGCCTTGTGCGGGAAGAGTTTGCTCTCGTAAAGCTTTGCCGACTAGCACGTAATGATCCCTGAGTAGTCTGGTCTCCCGGATATCAGCCTGGCTCACAGCGGCAATTCAGAATAGGGCGCGCACTTGAAGCATTTCGCTGCCGAATCCTCACCATCGCCGAGGCGCTCATTCGATGGTGATGGTGTCGCTGGTTCTGCCGGGGGCGGCGCGACTTGTATGGACGTCCTGGAGTTGTCGGCCATGATTGCTGATATTCAAGTGGAGATCAAGAGGTTTGTGAGGCAAGCGGATTGCAAGTGGTGTGTTAACGCTCAGGCATGTGCTCCCGAGCTTAGGCAGTAACGCGCCGTCGAGTACATAGCGACCGCCTGAGAGTCAGGGTCGACCTTTCCCAGCTATGAAACGACACATCGGAGTGTTTGCCTGAGAACGAAAAGTTTGCCGTCAACTCACCCACCCATTGATATCAATCCGAGCGCACGCATCGTGCTCACAATTCATCACTCTGCCCTTCAGGTACACTTCGCGCTCCCTCCCTCATGCTCATGATACTCGCAGCAGCCCATATCCATAGGAACCCTCCAATCCAGATCTTCACGAAGCACATACCTTCCAAGAGTGTCTTTGACGTACTGAGCCGGCCGGGTCTCTAGCTCTGAATTGAAATTCTCGGCGCTCAGATCAGAAGCCATATCGAGCACAAGCGGTCGGATGCCACTATTGCTTGGTATTTGATCGTAGATCAGGGCGATATCGTGCCCTTTCGGGAACACATAGTCCGTGGTCCCGCTGTCATACAACTTTAGCATCTGGTCGCTGGCAAGAATGCAGAGTTCGAGTTAGCCAAGGTCATAATCCACCCACCCCTGCCTTCACAAAAGCACTCTCATCAGCAAAGAACCCTCACCCCCTGCCCACCTGCTTGACTTACCACTCCCTCTTCACCCTCTCCCCTCGCTGCAAACAAACTCCCCCTCATCTGCATATACAACATCCCCGTCGTCAGAACCTTCTTGCCCGACTCCAGCAATCAAGGATGTACATTCTCTCAACATCATGGCGGCAATCTTCTTCTCAATGGTTAGCTTCAGCTGTTGGCACAACCACAAACATTTCAGAAGCATGGCCTTATAGCAACACCATCCCCGCTAGCCGCTGTGCCGACAGCGTCCCCTCTGTGCCGAAAGCGTCTCACAGTCTCCTCCCTCCCCTGCATAACCCGCTTATTGATTGTGAAAATCACGTCAGGGGCGAGAACTTGATCCGCGAGAGTGGTATTTGCGCCAGCTCGTGTCTTGAGGCGAGTTGGTCCCGAAGAAGAATTTGGCGAGAAGATCTTTCACGGTTGGGGGAGTGGGGTGGAGGGCCAGGTGGTGTTGATTAGAGACATTGTGGTCGTTAGGAAGGTTCTTCAGTGCGAAGTGTTAGTTGGAGGATGGTTAGCGGAGGGTTTTGGGAGGTGGAGGTAATGTCCAGGCGCTGACGTTCCTTTAGCTGGAGGATTGAACTTTATCTGAGCTCACAGCTATTTTATGATTCAACAGTGGACGGCTGACGTGCGTACCTGACCTTGTCGTTGCAGTAGACTACCAGCTCTGTGATTGGATTGAGCGTCCCGCCAGCATCTGAAGATGCTAAAGCACTGCTCCAGCAGCCAGTGGCTACCGCGGTCAAAGCGTTGAAATGAGATTTCACCATCGCCCATCCCAAGTGGGGGCGACATCGACCTCATGTTCTGGTTCCTCTTCTTGTTCTCTTGCTCGCAGGGCCTCTTGCGTGGGTCCTGCTCCAACTGTATTGACCAGTGCATCAGTGTCATCGTGAGTTACAGCCTCGAGATTGATGCCACCCTTGGCGGTCGTGCGATCCGACCCATGCTCACTGTGAGCATCTGGAGCGGGAGCATATGGTCTGGAGGTGTCGTCAGCCTTGCCATTCCGCGACAAATACTGTCATGTTGGGAATGTTGAGTAATACTCACCTCGGGACAGTATTGAGGTCGTCGTTTTCCTCTCGCAATCCGTCAACAAAGTCCGTAGCATGATAGTCGATGTTGTGGATCTCGCGTGTAAATCGACAGTTCGATTTGCCACCTCGATATTTGCAGTCTGCACGCTGGCAGACATGGCCGTAGTTGCAATCCAGATTACGGCAGCTTCCGTTTTGATTTTTTGTGCACGGTGTGTTGAAAGCGAACGCCCGTAGGCACTTTCTCGTCGGTTCATCGATTGAAGAATGGTCGTACTTGCAGCTCTCGGGATGTGGACAGTGCCCATTCAAGTGAAGGCTGTTGCAAAGCTTACGCTTTGCTACATGAGCCATGAATGCAGCACGTTCTTCTGGAGTGGTTGGTATGTAAGGATCGAGGCGTTTTTGGTCGATGCTGACAGCGACCTTGTCTTGAGGAATGTCTTCCAACCGAGGCAACGCTTCAAAGTTTGTCGCTATCGATTGGGATGTGACATGTCCATTACTGCTTTGAGAGTGGGCTCGACGGCTTTGAATTTGGTCAGATTCTTGTGTCATGGATCGTGTTGAGTCTGGCCTGCCGCTCATAAAATCGTGGTCAGATTTGGCGAGTGGCTGCATGTCGAAGGGCGTGGTCGACTTCTGCCGCCAGTCCTTGATGTCATCAATGGGTGCTCTGACATGACGATTCTTACAGCCTGAGCCGTACGCACACCGGCCTTTCTGGAAGAAGACACAGATAGGTGCGCTATCGGGTGCGACATTGCCGTTCGACGGCGGTGGAGGAGCCGGTCTGGATACTGCTTGTGGCACTAGTTGCTCTCCAAGTGGCGTTGTTCTGAAGACATTGGGCAGCAGATGCTCTGTGGGAAATCCGAGCTTCTGGAATTCTGGGTGGAATGCGTGATTGCGAATGAGTGTAATACGGTCTCTCTTGCTTGCGTGCGGCATCAATTCGCTGACCTATCCTTGTGTTAGTCATAGCCCACGCGGCTGGTGCATTCAGGTTGAGAGATCGCTGTCGAGGAGCCACTCGCGTCGATCACGGACACTCACATATCCCACGTCATTACAGGCAGCAAAGTAGATGTGCCGGCACTGCGTATTGTCGATGAATTGTCGGAGCATTGCTCTAAGCTTAAAGTCTGCATTCTCCTTCAACTCGCCAGCATCAACGAAGTCGAACAAGTCGTTGGTTCTGGTGAAGCTGGCAGCGAACGGAGCAAGTGATCGTCTTTTGGGTGTCAGTGAAGCTTTGATTGCCAGTGTGTGCTTGTGGACATACTTCTCTGGCCCACACAACTTGACCTTGGACACCGCTTTGCTTAGTCCAGCCAGATTGGCATAGACTCGCACCATGATGCGGCAGTCTTCAAGTCCCTTTGCTACCAAGCTGCGCTTCACAGCGTCATTGAGCAATTGGGCTGCTCTTGAGCCGCCTTCGATGCCGCCACTGACCAGGTCATCATCGAAGATGTAGCCATCTCCATCAATAAGGACGAGGACAAAGGGATTACGTTCGGCGCCCTTGCTCAGCCGCTTGTAGTTATCGCGAGAGTCTCGTGCCTCGTCATAGTCGGCTTGGAGTCGTCGGTAGTCTGTGAAGACGGTCAGCGTCTACCAGAGGTTGTCACATGTTCGCGTTGCACCTTGAATTAGAGCTTGATATTGCTGCAGAATATCATCTTGACTCTTGGTATGTTGTGCTTGCGACACACGAAAGCGCTGCAGATCAATGGCAGCCTGATCAAGCTCCCTGTCGCTAGGCATGTTGCTCGCGAGCAGTAGGGACGCACGTGTAGGAAATGTCGGACCAAGAATACTCAGGAGGAGGTCTAAGCGAGCAGGTATGCGCTGCCAAGAGGAGACCTCGACCACTCGTAGACCATGGCGACGCGCTTGATTTTGAGATGCGTGCGCGTAGTACTGGCACGGCTGGTGTACGTGTACGTGTATGGATGTTGTTGTTGCTGTCTCGTGGCAAAGACGAAAACCTATGGAATATTGCGGTGCCGAATTCAGTTTCAGCCGGAACGCGAGCCGAGAATGCCTCATCCCTGCACGTCGCCTTTGTTTACGCGACAGTCTCGTGTCAACCATCATCTTGACTTGCACGACGGCCACCATGGACACCAGCACGCAGAATGCCTTGCAAGGCTGCGTATCGTCGCTTCAGTCGAGCATGCAGCTGCTGGAGTCGAGCATCAGCATCCTGGACTCTGGCGTGAACGACTTCCCAAGACTGGGCAAGGTGCTGCAAACGACAAGAGTACGCCTGATATGACGACTGCCGTTGTACATGATCTAACGGATGCGTAGCACTTCGAACTAGTCTCCGAGCACGACCTCATCACAGCACAATCCTCGCTCCTCTCCGAAATCCAGCCTGAAGTCTCAAACCTTCTATCCCGCGTGGAGACATATCTGGACAAGCTCGAACGACGGGAGAAGTCTCTCATAGCGAAAGCAGAGCTGCAGGAAGGAAGACTACAGCAGCCATCACGCGCAAGTCAAGGCGCGAAGAGCCCGAGAATGAAGGGCGGCCCGGGAGGTCTGGACAAGCTGGAAGAGCTGAAGTACCAGCAGCTCAAGCAGAAGAAGGAGCGGTTGAGCTATGCTGTTGAGAGACTGGAACTGCAGGCGAATCAGAGGCAGAGGCAGTTGAGGAAGAGTATGGCGTTTCAGTGAGCGCGAATGGGGGAAGTGCTGGATGTAAAGAGGCGCAATTCCCTTGACCGATGACCGGTGCAGCGGGAGATTCTGGACATTGACTTGCGATCGCCAGTGAACGTGAGCAGCGAAGAGAACTGTGCGACCATTGACAGAGTCGCGCAGACCCACTCTGGGTCGCGCTTGCTCCCGCACTCCAAACGGGGGCTGCACTTCTGTTTCCCGACGAATTCAGCAGTGCGCGACGTGCTACACTTACTGGTCCGGCTGGCGTCACCGGCCGCTGGAGCCACCCCTTTCTCCTGCTGGACTGTCTCACACGCCTCAGTACCACAGTCTGAGTACAATTGCGATACTGACGCTGCTATCAAATAACATCACACCTAGGACTGCGATCCTGCGTGGAGAAGAGTTGGCCGAGGAAGCTATCATGTTCTTGACGGACTTGGGCGCGCACTGTATATAGGCAGTCAATTCTCCGGAGAAGGCAGAGGCAGGCGACGAGGGTGATGGGTGGGCGATAACAGATGATTCTGGATATCAATATGGCCATGACGAGCCGGAGTCTTCCAGTAGGTGGCGTGTGTAGGGAGAGGATGTCAGGCGCAGAACGGAAGGAAAAGAAGAGGAGGTGAAGGTGGTTGAGATTATGTGCCAAGCATACCAGCGGTTCCCGCGATCCCTTCCTCACTGTTCTATACCACTAAGAAGTCTTGACATGCCCATTCAAACCGCCATTCGCCACCTTCACGCTACCATTCATCATTGCGTTTCCCTTCGCGTGGCCGATGGGATACCCGTTCTTCACGAGCTCACCATTCACCTCCCCTGCCATCACCTCAGCAGGCGTCCTCCCAGCATACCTCTCCCTCGTCACAGCATCCTTGTGCCTCTTACTCGCCAGCGTCTCCTCCCGTCTTAACCACGCCAAACCCAGCGCTGAAGCCGGGCCCGCCACGATCGCGCACGCCACTGCCGTGACAAAAGCCTGTAACCAACCGACCGTCTCCATACCAGCATGTTTCTGATCTTTGAAAAAGAGTCCTAGCTCGAGTGCTCCGGCCGCGAGGAAGACCAGATGCCCTTGATCGTTGAGGAGAGATGTTGTGGTGATGGCGCCATAACATATTGCGACCCACCAGGAAATTGTTGTGATGGTTGAGAGGATGTAGATACAAGCGCGGATACTGGGGAGATCTTTCTTCATGGCGAATTTGCAGTCGTGCTCGATGTCGGTTGTGCTGATACCGGTTTTGACGAGGGTATATTGGAGCGTGCTGAACACGCGTGGCAAGAAGGGTACAGCCCATCGGAGCTGTGAGGAAGTTATGCCGAGATCGTAGCCCATGAGTCGTAGCGCCAGGACTTGTAGGGTGACGCAGAGCGTGATGGGCATGATGGTTCTTGTCCAGGCTACGTTGGTGAGGCGAAGGTCTGCGGGAGCCCATTTGTCGATGGGGCTGGAGATGTAGTACAGAAAGTAGAAGATTGGCGCCACGACTCCCGGTCCGAAGTATTGGGCTGCGACGATGAAGATGGGTGCAAGTTGCATTGGCGTCAGGATGTTGATCCTGCGATTGGACTCGATGAGCCAGGATGCGAAGAGGAGGTGTGCATCAGCAGCCTGGCTGAAGGCTTGGAGCCAGGAGGACGCATCGACAGTCGTGGGGTTCAGGAGCGTGCCGATGAGCTCCGCTCGAGACAAGATCGTGGTATGCTGCGCAGCGTAGAACGACAACGCCAAGAGCGGTGCTACGAGCAAGACTCTGTTCACAAAGCTCTCCTTGAACCCAACACCCTGCCTTGGGTTGAAAGCACAAGTCCCAGCAAAAGCACGATCTGGCAGTGGCAAGTATTCTAGCACTTCCCCTCCTAGGATGCCATCTGTCGAAATATTGATCAGAAGTTCCGCAGCGCGTGGTAACATCCAAAAGACTGTGACATAATCCTTGAATGTGTTGAGGGCCTGCATACGACAGATCATAGCGGCCTCCTTGACCGTTGCCTCGATCCGGTCTTTGCGCTTGGCTTGCCATTGCTTGAACGCTGATGCGATGCCTTCTGGGGATGAATCGTCAGCATCATGAAGACGTTTGAGTTGATTCGCGAGAGCCACGGCGGACTCGATAGCATTGTTGCCAGCTTGGCCGTGGTTCGCAGTCATCTTGTGAATGCTGTCACCAATGGTCGCGATTCTGCCCCAACTCCATTTCTCGAAGAGTGCTTCTTCCATGGGTACGAGGGTGAATGATACTCGCTGGTCCCAAAGATCTTTGAAAGTTCGTTTCTCGTGGCACGCGCGCCAAAAATTCTTTTCCGCGTGTCGCTCAGCGTCTTCCCGTGTGTAGCGTGGGAACTCGTCGGTGTCGTATCTTACGACCTTTGGTAACTTTTCAAAGTAGAACCAGTACACTCTCCCACCCTTGCCGGTGATGATCAGGAAGGAGTGATCCTTGTCGTATGTGTAGTCAAGGTCGCCTTGATTGAAGCCCTCAACAGGGTTGCTGATGCCGAAGAGACAAGTGTACTCCGCAGTCATCTTCGTGCGCTCCTTTTCAGTGAAGCAGGATGGATCATTCTCGCCTGCAATGCGCCACATCTCGTTCCGAATTTTGCTGTTAACACCATCGCAACCGATGATAACGTCGCCATCGTACGATGTGCCGTCTTCACAGACTACAGTGGCTCCTGTGTCATGATGCTCAACACACTCCACCCTCTTGCCAACTAATAGTCTCTCCTTCGCATCGATTGTGTCCACGAGCGCTCGCAGGACAAGCTGCCTGTCAAGGAAGCTGATGTAGTAGCCGAATCGTTCTTTCAAGATCTGAACTGTGGTAGTAGCTGGCATGATCAGAGAACCATCTTTGCGGTGGTGCTTAGAAATCTCAATAGGAGTCGTCTGATCGATAATCGCTTGCGCTGCGCCGAACTGATCCAAGATGCGCATAGAGACAGCAGATAAACCTATGGAGGCGCCGACCTGCGGGTCAATTATGCTTCGTGCTTCGAGCAGGACAAACTCGATGCCAGCCTTGTCCAAAGCGTTGGCCATAGTCAAGCCGGCGATGCCGCCTACCAGTTATGGTAAGCTCGGACGTTGTTGCGATCAATATCGTCTGGTGAAGTTGCTTACCACCTACGATGATGACTTTCATCCTGGTCCAGCTCGAGTGGACGCTCCGTCGTGTGTGTGTGTGTGGTAGTGGAACCCACGACAGAGTCGAGTCGGACGGTAACTAGTCGCAATGGAAGCTCTTCACTGTTAAGTAGAAGAGCTGAGGTGATAGGACAAAGTTCCGGGAGCAGCCTCCCCGCTGACATGAGCACATCTTGTGAGTGATGTCTTACGGCCGCTGCGCCAGGCCCTGGTGAGCAGCTCCGTTCACCTGGGCAAGTGGATTCGCGCACGATTCTTGATTGGTGCTGATTGATGCGAGAATAGGGTTCCGCGCGTAAGATGCCGAGAGATGGTTGTTAGCAATGGATAAATATGTACATACCTAGCTGCTAAAGAAGCGGCAGGAACCGCAACCCTTCCTGTGACCCACCTGTGCGACCTCAGGAGTAGGGCTGATCGTTATGATCCCTATTCATGCGACGCCCGACAGCATGCCATACTGCCACGCAGACCCAGACCGTTTGTGTGTCGAATCACGACTGTTTTGGTGGCCATGAGCTGGCCAACTGTGCAGCAGTAAGGACTCATGGTCAGTGCCCGCGAAATCCACATGGTCATCCGGCGAGGAATGTTGCGAGCGTTTCACGACTTCGCTGTGCGTGCTGTGCTCTGGGCCCTGTCGTGTCTTCCTTTCGCTTTCGTTGAATCTTTCGACACACTCGTGAGCAATCCTGCGAGATACCAAGACGCCAGCAGCCACGGCTGATGAGGGATCGCTGCGGCCTGCTTTCTGTGTAAACAGATCCGGTCCGGCGCCCGCTGCATATCCACTGTGAACATGTCTGTAGATGATCCGCTGACTACTGCATCACTGCGTTCTGACCGCAAGCACGCCTGAAGCTCAGAAATTAATCTCGTCCCGCTTTACCCGCGTCCTGCTGGATGTAAGATTCCCCAATTCGTACGCTACTGACACCACATAGCTGTGCTCTAAGGAGTCTGGAGACAACTGTTTCGTTCTTAACTCGTAACGTCAGCGAGGATCTAGCTCGCATAACATGAGCCGCCAGCTTCAGCCTTTGCTTTCGAATCTGAACCGCCCATCGGCCTCGTGCTGCACCGAGCGAGGAGTAAAGCTTTTGGAAAGTGCCAGGATGAACAATACAAAGGTGTGGATAGCAGCAGCAAATGGTGACTGAAGACGCGGGCGAAAGACGAGAAGCCGACGGGACTGTCTCGATGCTGTGGGCTGTTTACCCTGCCAAGCCTCGGACTAGATATAGTCCGAACGCGGGACGCTAGCGAAAGCTTCTTCTAGTATCAACGAACGAACGTGATGGAATCGACATGCCAATGATGCTGCTGCGGACTCCATGGTCCCTGCCAGGGTTGCACCTCGTGACGTCTCGCCTTCTGCGACATGGACGATCGTTAGCCATGACTTCTCTGCCACTCGAGACTATCTGTAAGTACCCACAGGTCGTTTTCATGGGTTGCAGCAGCTCGATAGGCTCAGTAGCACCACCAGCCCCAAGAAAGAACATCGGCCCTGATGAAATCGGGAAAGAGAGCACGAAGGCTTGAGAATCTCTCAGGGCCAAGCACGTCTGAAGTTCACAGACGACGATGACCGCCTCTTGATTGAGAGATAAACCACCGGTGTTGGCGTTAGGGACATTGCCCGTGAAGTACGCCGCCACATTGAAGTTGTGCGGCGAAGGTTGAAGGCATTAGCTCGTAGACCTGGCCTAGTTTTGGTTGTCCGAGAAAAGACTACCCGTCACCGTTGCTTCCTGCCGGAGGAGGACAGTATGACCCTGTCTTTCAGAGCTGCGGACAAGTCATGGACAGACATTGGTGACGACCTTGCTCGATCGAGCGAATCAGTACGAAAACGATACCACAATAAGCTACAATACGCTGGCCGTGGTTGGAAGGATGCGAGACAACGATTGAATGCCCATGGACGGCCAACGAATTCGCAACGCTGGAGCGCATGGAGAACGCCGGAACAAGATGGCACGACATGTGCGTTGAGCTACAAAGACTACCGAGCACATGTGCGTATCAATGGCAGGCCACCTTCGCAGTTAAGCCTCAGCGAGCGCAAGCGCCCTGTTTCACCATGGACACCCGAAGAAGACGCAACGTTGCGATATCTTCGCGAGGAGCTCAAGCTCGATTGGCGAGTGGTCTCGCTGAACTTTTCGACTATAACCGTGAAGGCAGCCCACGAACAATATCGCGGACTCGCAAAGCGCGCACGCAAAACCGAGGAGAAGCGTTGACCCCCAGGATATTGAAACAGTCTGAAGATTGCGTTGTTCAGCCGGTCCGGGCGTTTGGTCATATTCACACTTCATAGAACGCCTCTGCTGAGACTCTCGCATCACAACCTGCGGGCAGGGCATCACGGAAAATGATGCACCGATCTCGGTCTCACAGTGTTGGAACCTGGCTTACTCCAAGGCCCGTGCAACAAGGACCAGCTGCAAGGCCTGCGCAGGCGGAAGGCTGAAGAATTGTTGTCCCGCATCCCTCTGTAAGCACCGCCTCGTCGAGACCTTGACATGCCCATTCAGCAGCACTGACCCAAGTCTCATATCGTACGACCCCATCCCTTCAGCCAATCTATCACTTCATCGCAGCGTACTTCCGCAACTCCTCGATCCCAATGACCTCCAATGCCTTCTCATGCGTGGCATTCAAATCCACCTTCGGCGCCATATCCGGTCCCATCTCTTTTATCGCCCTTCTAAAATCATCCGCAGCAATGCACGTCTTCTGCCCTGCTTTCAGGCCTTTATAGTCGTCATCTCCATATTCGCATTGGAGAAAGGAGTGTGTAAGCGTTGCGGCTATGGTGAGGTTACGTTTGTCGTCGGAGCCGGTGCGGCAGTAGCCGTCTTGGTAGAAGCCGCTTTTGGGGCCTGGGGAGGTGTGTTGGGTTAGCGCGGTGCCGTGGACTGTTGTGGTCACGTAAGTGCTGGGAGCTTTCAAGGAGGGCCGAGGGAGGGATACCGTTCTTTTGATCTGACATTGTTCTTACTTTTATGCTAAGATTGGATCAGTTGGACGTTGGTATGAGACACATATTTATGCCGCTGCTTGGCATGTTGATTCGATGACGCACGCGGCTGCAGGAACGGTTCAAGGAAAAGGTCTCCTGGTCTGTCGTGATCCTTGCCTTGCCCAACGCGCTACACATGTATATATCTGGCTGGTTCTCCTCATGGTCGTGCTCGGCTTTTCATCTGCGTGTCCACACTTGCAAACGGCATTGGTATACATTGCCACGCCCAGGTTGGCAGTCTACCACCTCGGCGGGAAGACATCTCGTGCCTTGATGCAATGGGAACTTTGCACCCTCAGGTGTCTTGCTTGGCGAAGGTAAGCAAGTGTGCTCTCCATCAACTGAAGTCGAGAGGTGTCGTCGCCTCGTACTAGCGTCGTAACCGGAGCAGCCTGACGATCCCACACATCCCTGCCACCAACACCCGTGCGCGGTCCTGCCTCCGCCGGTACCAAATAAATGACTGTCTTGCGCCGGCACATCACGATCGACCAGATCGAACGTTCAGTAAGCCCAGAAAGTCCCAAGCGGATTGGTCTCCATCGACGGCACGCGAAAGGATGACATTGAACAGGACCAAGATGTCGCCGCGCAGGAGAAAAGCAAACGCGCCCAAGCAGCAAAGGCCAGTTCCCTGGCACGCCTCGAAACCATTAGGAAACGGGCTGAAGGACGCTCCCGCGCTCAAAAGCCGGGACAGGGCTTCTTTGCAGTCCCGCTAGGACTTATTAATGCTCAGGCGCAGCAATTCAGTGAGCCATCGCCCTAAGTGGCGACGAAGAAGCATGAGAGCGTCGTCAAGCAAGACCGAGAACGAGACGTTGCTTTTGCTGTGCACGCAGAGTCGATTTCTTGGGGGCCCCATTCCTGCTGCGCAGGCTGATATTGCCATACTGAGCCATTTTCCCAGTCCATTCAGTATTGGCGGTGGTTTCTCTGACCGTCTATGGAACGAGATTGTTCTCGGTGAGGCTTCGAACGGGAAGCTTTATTATTCGTCCATGGTGAAGGTCGTTCTGCAGGCAAATGCCCGAGCTCTTACAGGCAACGATCTGCAGCAGCCTGACATCCAGAGGCATGCAACTCAATTTTATCTGTCGACTTTTAACCAGCTGAAGGCGGCCTTGTACAGTTTTAGGTGGAATGGTTCTTTTGTCCTGCACACGGCCATGATTATGATGCTTTTTGAGGTATGTGCTCATATTCGGAGATACTCGGCAGCACCCTCTGACTTCGCATCAAGGCGATTCAGTCCGAGGACTCAAGGGCTAGCCATCCTCACGTGCGAGGCGTTGCC
The DNA here is from genome assembly GCA_001297265.1 of Mycosphaerella arachidis. Taxonomy (NCBI): domain Eukaryota; kingdom Fungi; phylum Ascomycota; class Dothideomycetes; order Mycosphaerellales; family Mycosphaerellaceae; genus Mycosphaerella; species Mycosphaerella arachidis. The sequence continues at coordinate 15,102 of LIHB01000118.1, forward strand.
CATCTAATCGAGCGGAAGGGCCCTCCAAGGTCCATTTCTGGCCTGGAGCACAGGACCTTTCGCTATTTCAGGATCAATCTCGCACCTCCCCTACAGTAAAGCTACTGATCGATTGCGCATCACCGACTTGTGCACACTTCTTGATGAGTCTCGCGGATTGTCACCCTTACTTCCTAGCTGAACCGGCCAGTGGAAGTCAGGAAGGTGGTTCAAATCATCTGCTAGCCGGAGACACCTAGCACCATCGCAAGTCTTCTTGTTGCTTTCTAGGATGTGGTCGATCATCTGGACTTGTCAGGACCCAGCCAGCCTCGTACGACGAGAGTAATGGAACGCCTCAGTATCAACGACTTCAAGCACCAGTAGCGCACACACGTAGATTATCATGTCGTCGTCCTCCCACACGCCGTCTTCGAAGAGCTCACTCTCGGACATACTGCAGCCGCGTTCCGTCCGCACCAACCACTCTCTTGCAGCCTGTCATGTCTTGTTTCGGCGGCATGATCGACCAGGCGAAAGCAGCTGTGTATATTGACCTGCATAGCCAAGCGGCTCCATAGCTGGCGCTTAGAATGCACAATTCACTAAAAATAGTACACGAAGCGGATCTCTTCCCACATCACCTCTGTTGCAGTCGATCTACAGTCAGCCATTCCCTGCTTTTGAGCAATCGCATGCCTCATGAAGTCTCAAGCCGGTCAAGGCTCCTGGATATAGAACATAGTACTGCATGCAAAGTCAGCTGCAGGCCACTTTCAGTCTTGGCCCGTGTTCCCCACTGTACTGGACCCAGAATGTAACGCTCCGACAACTGGCCTCGATGCGCAAGAGATTCCTTCCTGATGCAAGCGATGTCCACGGCACCTTAGAATTGTATGCCCCGATCGACCATCCGAATAGACTGACAGCCTGGGCATCGACCTACTGCACCACAAGTCGTTTCACCCTTTCCAAGCAGGTGGGCAGTGGGACCTGTACAAAAGAAGCCTGCCGGGGAACTTTGGCCAATGCTTCATACAGTCCAGTCTCCACACAGCTGCACTGTCAGCCGTGGGATTGCCAAACCCATATCGCAATACGAGCAGCGGGTCTTGCTGTTCTTGACAACACAAGAGCGGAGAGCATTCGACAATGACACAGCACTCAGAGCAGCCTTCGTCAAAGACATATATAGCCATATATAGCCACGACCCAACACCCTCTTATCTCTTCATCAACATCCCAGGCACTCCAATCAATAGCCCAAGCAAACAAGCACCCACTGAACCGCTCCATCACCACCACCACAATGCCCTCGCTTATCTCCTCCCTCGCCCTCCTCTTCGGCCTCACCAGCCTCGCCGCCGCAGACAGCATCAAAGTCCAATACTACACCGACGGCGGCTGCACCAGCTACGCCACAGAGCTCTGGCCCTCCACCAATTGGGACTGCTACAACTACGGCTGGGGCGGCTCCAACAGTGCGAACATCGCCGGTTGCGACCCCGACTACCAGGGTGGAATTTGCTCCTGCACGTTCTTTACGCAGCCGTACTGTGGTGGACAGGGACATAAAGCAGAGTGGAAATATAACAATTGCGCGAGTAATTGGGGTGGAGGTTATCAGAGTATGAGTTGTGGGGTTTTGTATCCGGATTCATGAGGGCTCGCGAAGGAGAGAGGTATGCTGATGTTTGTGTTCCCAAGCAGAGCGAAGAGTAATCATTATAGCAGGGCTTTGATGGTCGAGAGATGATGAGATAAAGCATACAGCTACAGACGAGAACTACCTGCACCGTTGGTCATGTCCGACATATTCCCGTCTACCAAAGCACACTTAACAGTCGACTTCAACCTTTCTTGCGCCTATCCTCACCCCTAGATGCCGTCAACTGCGAGTCGATTTCGACCTCTCGAGAAGATGAGCTTGCTATAACCATGGCCGCAGAAGGTCCAAGCTGTACTTCAAGGTCCAGCCGCCCGCAGGGCAGTGCTTGGAACTGGGACCAGAATGTTACGCATGTCTCCTCTCGGCTGAGGCGCCACGATGGCTGTAACCCAGTCACATGCCCCGGTCATACAGCTTCCTTGATGACTGAGCTACTAACTTTTAACTATGCAAGCTTTCCGACAATGGAACTTGAGTGTCTGAGCCACGGTCCATGTTTCAAGGACGATTGACGCTCCTGTCTGGAGCATTCAGATCGCTGCGACATATTGCTCCTGCTTCCACCAGGGCTCTTCGCCAAGATCCGCGATGAAGCAGCTGGGCACATGTGCGCCTCAACAAGCTGTATAGGCTTGACAACACAGCTCTCGAATGCTTCGAGCTCCACAGACATGTGATCGGATATTCTGCCAGCCGAGCTTCTCCGGAGAGGGTGACCAGATGGAACATTCCCAACGAATTCAGCTGGCCCAAAAAGCTCAGGAGCGTGGTCCGCTGCACAGCAATGCTCAGCCCACAGTCTGACCTCCAATTCGGAAATGCATGGAGCTACAAAGATCCCCGTCCGACGTCTGTAATAAACGGCCAATCTCTCGCAATCGACTCTCTCCTCTTCACCGGACGAAGAATAAAGATCGAAAACTGGACAACGATCATATGTCAGCAGACGCGCCACAACAACATATCATCCGACGCATGCAATGAAGGTCTCGCAGATATACCACAGGATTTTTTGAGCAGTAGTCAACAACATCCCAGAGCCGCGACGCGCATGCGGACACATCCGGTCACGGCGCTTCCTGCACCAACCACTACGAAGCAGGATCTGACCTCCATACTCTCATCCCTGTTTAGATTAGTTAGTCGTCTTGGAGCATAGCAGGACCATCTGGCCGCGGCTATCCTTCTATGATTGCACTCACCTAAGCAACCCCTGGAAAATCCAATTGGGACCTCCGCGAGCACTTCGCACGAAGGCCATCTCACTGCCAGCTACCAGACAGCCACAACTTCTCATGTCGCATTTAATGATTTCAAGAAGGAGTGTAAAGCCACCGTCCAAGCCAAATAAACATCCTCGTTCGTCTCATGTAGGCCGAGCGCAAATACCGATCTTGCTTTGCCTACTGCCATGTGCGAAGCTGATCGAGAACAACTCCGAATATTCAGTCAGCATCGGTAAGACTCAGCAAAGCTGCTGCACGGTGCATCAGACATGAATGCGGGCCTAGCACTCTGCTGTAGCTTCACCAAGCCTCAAGTAGATAGGAAGTCCATCTTGTGTTGATGATTATGAGGACGCCATGCTGACTGCTCGCTATTCGTGCTCTCAGATCAGGAAGGTCTCCTACAGTGTCGACTCTTGCCCCAGCAAATGAAGCTGGTCTATGGAGGCCGAGTCGTACTCATGCGCTGGATCTACCTTGTGCACGTCTGGTCGCCGGTCAGCCGTGCCCGCATGGCCGTATTATAAAAAGTAAGGTGCTCTGTTGAGTATGAACGGAAAGTCGACGACAAGAACATTGGAAGGAGCCCCACAAACTCGTGAGTCTAAAGTCTTCACAGAATAATCCCAGTCTTTTCTGCAATAGACATCATCTACAGGGCTGGGCTGAAAGGCCTAGCCCTTATCACAATCGATGCAGGATATCTCAGACACAATTTGTTCCCATACGCCAAGCTTTCGATCGCTGGTGCATCATCGAGGCAAGAATGCAGGGGATGAGGCTGTAGTATCTCGAATTATCACGCCTTCAGCAATCCGATGTTGTTCGTATTCAGCGTACAGCTTTTGCGATAGCTGGCACAGATCAAGCACCCAGCTTAGATGGCTTACAGTCGAGCCGTCTTGTCTGCTGGAGTACTGGGAGGAGCGGAATGAAGGCCCGGATGAACGCAGGAGTATTGCTTAATTCCAAGCCAATGGATCTCGATAGTCAGCAGGCAACTCGAGATGATTGTCCAGAGCTCACAGCAACTGGCAAGGACTAGTCTGTGGTCGGAAGCGGTATGCCATGAGGCACACACATACCGCGGATGGCATAAAAGCGATTATGTGCTTCCATTGCCGAAAGCTGCTGGGTTATCAGGAACCAATTCATGAGCGGTGAACATAGAGTCTTCCGAGACCTCAGGAAGTTCGCGGCTATAAGTATAAAATGGAGAACGCCCTTCGAGATGGTTCCAGCAGGTTCTGTGTGCAGAACTGTCCTTTTGATCAAAGTGGTATCCTTCCAGAAATTTATAGGCAGTCTCGGCTTCAGAAGGCTCGGAGCGTGATGAGAGCCGCAGTACAGCTCGGCTCCTCTGCTCAATCTCAATTTCTCTGAACGGCCCACAGCCTGCTGATCCAAGGTATCGTCCAGAAGTCCATTGCGGCGCATAGCACGTCATCCCGACGTGTACCGGCTATTGTCACTGCATTTCCACAGGAAGGACACAATAGGTCCGTGGCGTATTCTGTTGGAAATGGTTGCGAAGCAAGAATATCCTGTCTCTCGCTGGGCCTGGCGGGAGACAATTACGTGGGGTATACAAATCCGCCAGAGTCTGTAGCATCCAGAAGTAGAAGCTATTCCGCTTGCACGCCTCGCCAAGCCACACAAGGACTTCTTCAGCCTATCGGTAGATGTCACCCATGAGCTCTATCTGATGATTTTTCTCCAGTGCGGTTCTCGGATCAATACACACGGCATCGGCCCAAAGCATGATGGTCTTTTCAGGCCGCTTAAATCTCCATAAAGCCCCTGCGAGAGATGTCGTGATCTTCAAGACTCCTCCACGTAGATGTAATGTCTCAGGAAAAACCTCTTCGCCCCAAGCAAAGGAGATCGCTTTATACTCCCGCTCCTCGTCAAGAGCAACAGATGCCAGGGTAGCGCGCAACTCATCATCTCCAGCGCAACTCATCATCCAGCATACAGGACCAAATTCCAGACCTCTGGAGGCAGCAGTGTGTCGTACTTGTAGAGCTGAGTCCCTGGGCGTGACATGCAAGTAGGAACAGCGACCAAGGCTTAACCACCCTTCCGCTCCAGCGACATCGATGACCGACCACGCGGCTGCAGCAGGGCAATGAGACTCTGATTTCCCATCGTGTCCAAGGACATGATGTAAACAAGCAAGAAGAGACAAAGAAAGGTGAAGTGTCAAGGATCCCGGTCTCCGCAGCACATGCAGGAGCTGCGTGGCTGCCCGCCCCTTTAGCTGCAACCTGTACAGTATCTCGCCAGCTTCTCGCTCCTCGTCGCCCCATGCGATGACGCGCCGCGGACAGGCGAAAGTGCTGAAATATGTGCTGTATTTTATGTGAAGAGTCGAGATCGGATGTTCGTGTGAATAGTCTTAAAGGTCAAGAACAAAGAAAGAGAGAGTCGCAGACTTCGCCGAATCGCACTCTTTCAACGTCCTCACATCGGTCTGCGCGCCGCTGTCGGCTGTTGCACAACTGCTGCGAACGATCCCAACACCATCTGGAAAGATGGACAGAGGAAGTGCAGAATCTTGACATTGATGTACATGTAATTCTAGCTAGATGTACATTGTACCTCAACCCGCTAACCTCCAAGCCTTAAGCGGTAGACTCTGTAACTTCAACGCCTTGGGCTTAATAAACCCAAAGAACGTCACCGCCCCAAATACCACACACAGAATGTTGACGATGTAGTATCCGTCTCTCTCAATCTGACACAAACCACCTCCATCGATACAGCGGTGCTTCTCCACCTCGGCAACACAGCTAAACGCCTGCGTAATCAGATCGCCCTTCAGATTTGCGGGTGCCTTCTCCGGCGGTATACAAGTCGCCTTCGTAAACGCATCCACAAACCTCAGAATGAAGTATCGTGGGAACGTCCCTCCAAGGTTTGAGACAGTCGCCAAGAGTGTCATATACGTCCCTCCAATCGCCGGGTCGGAGATCTTCGCATGGAAAGCGGAAATAGCGACGAACATGACCGTATTCATGAAAGTGCTAAAGACATGTTCCACAATAATGATCAGAAGATATCCCGTCGTGGTTCCCTGCGAGGGGAAGAACATGACCACCACCTGCGCGAAGACTGCTGCAAGGAGGCGTCCGACGAAGGCCCAGCACCAGACGCGGATGGGGAGGTATTGTTCCGACCACTTGCCTGCGTAGTAGCCGAGGCCGATTTCGAAGGGGAAGTCGATTAGAACTGTAAGTGCTAGATCTTCCTGGCTGAAACCCTTGTCGAGGAGTTTGAGGTTTGTAACGGCGTCATTTGCTTGGAATCCGATCTTCGCAATCAAGTGGATGACGATGAAGATTTGAATGTTCTTCAGCTTGAGAATTCCACCCATGAGCTTGTAGACGTCCCAGATTCCCTCTTTCTCGCGGGTACGTTCTTCCTTCTTGAGAGCGGCGAGGCCGAGGGTGACGAGGATGTAGAACCAGCCCCAGAAGGTGAGGTAGGAGTTGAGGGTGAAGAGACCGTGGTCGAGGGGTTCGGAGCGGAAGTATTTGTTGGCGAAGTCGGGGGAGTTGAGGGCGAGGAAGACGGTGGAGGAGAGGAATTGGCCGGCTGTGAGGCCGACTGTTTGGGCGGTTGAGGCGTAGGAGAGGTTGGATTGGGAGAGAAGGGTTAGGGCCCAGCCTGTAGTAGAGGGTCAGCATTTCGGTCAGCATTTCGATCAGGTGGTCGGTTAAACGTACCATCCACAGCAATATCCTGCGTCGCACACATAAACACCAAGGCAAACCACCACCCGGTGAAACCCCAGACGCCCGCACCGCCGTTCTCTCCCGCTGTCACCATCATCGCCTCAGCTCTTGTCCCCAACCACAGCATTCCAAGTCCGCTCAACACCTGAATCGGCAAGATCCAACTCTTCCGTCTTCCCACCTTGGAACTCCACACAGCATCTACAATCGGGCTCCATAGCAGTTTCAGCGAGTAGGGGTAACTCGCCAGGCTGTACACGCCAATCTGACTGTAGCTCAAGTGGCTCTTCAGCAGGAACGGTATACTCCCGCCAGCTAGACCCATCGGTATACCCTGTAGAAAGTATAGCAGAACCAGTAGGATGAAGTTCCGCCGATCTCGTACCGGTAGTTCGAAGAAGCCTGTACTCTCCCCTTTTCCGCCCTCTTGATCGTTCCCCGGCACTGCATCGTCCAGGCTGAACGTTTCGCGCCCCATCAATCGTTCTCGTGCGTCTGCGGAGTCTTCGCCGGGTATGTCTAGCGATTCGTGCCGTTTCCCTCGTCGGTGTTCTAGCATTGTGCCGTTCATGTCTACGTCGCCCCTCAGGGAAGCGCTGGAGTCTTCGGATGATAACGATCCGTTCGCTGTGCGTCGTCCGCGCACTGAGCCTCCTCGCGGATTGGGTGAGCGTGACTTGCTCTTTCTATGGGGCATTGAGATGGAATGGTCAAGTTCGTCGGCGGAAGAGCAGAAGTCGTGGGGATCGTCCAGACGTGGTGTGAGATCTGAGAGTTCTACTTGAGATTCGAGATGGTCTGGTATCCGAGCAGACGAGTGTTGTTGTTCGTGCTGCACTCTGGCGATATGTGTTGGAGCGGATGGAGTTGGTGAGAGTCCGGTGGTAATCAGAGAGAGTCGTCGTTGGTGTTGGTCGCCCATGTAGCCATCATCTTGTCGCGCTGGATTTTTGATGCCCGCGATTGTGAAGACGTGTCTCTGGTAGACATCCTTGTACGCGCTAGCCGATGATCACCCGGAGAGTGGACCCTCACCGAGCCATGCAGCGGCAGCCTGCAGGAACCACGTTGCCGGTCCGGGAATTCGGGGGGGGGGCGGGGGGGGCGGATAAACAACACCCATCGCTCTTGCCTTTGCTTTCTACCGTTCCACGACACATGAATTTTGACTCCACCATGCCTCATGGCAACGAGAGAGAGAGATTCTGTGGTCTGCGGGTGATCATGCGGCATACACGAAGGCACGTGCCGACTGGCATCGATCTGCTGGATGCACGCGGTGGGTCACGTCGTGCGTGGCACGAGAGGTGCGCCTCGGTTCACCTCCTGCTGCGGCCCATCATCTTGTTTGCCGACGTCTTGAGCACAACCTCAAGACTCAGCTGACTGTCAACGAGCGCTCGGCTTTCGTTGAGACACGGATCTGTCATGGCACCCCGCATGGCAGTATCCTCCCAGATGGAGACAACCGCGCCCCCCCCCCTCTTTTTTTTCCGCTCACCGTGTCACTATCACACATCACTTTCAGTGCTATCGCCGACGTTGAAAAGTCATGCCAGTTCGGGACTGCCCAGTGCACGGGCTGGAAGATGGACCATACCTTACCGCACTACTCGCTTCTTGAACGCATCATTGACCTCATGAAGAGACAGTATTTTGCACCTCGCCATTTACCCACTCTCGAAGAGGGTGTGCCCTGGGGGAAAACCAGCTTTGAAGGCGACGACAAGAACATTCCGCCCAGTCGTGCCTCGGCATCAACTCGCAACGCTGCGCTGCGTACGATCAAGCCATATCTTTGCACGCCACTCCTTTCCTCTTCGACCCTATCATGCGAGCAGAGTTTCACCAGTACGTACCACCTAGCGCATCATGAGAATGTCATACACGTAGGTGCGCAAGCAGCCATATATATATCAGTACTGTCCTTACTGCGGAGAGGGACGAACATTCTCTGATTCAAGTTCGTTCGCAAGACATCAACGCGTGATGCGCAGGTCGAGCATTTCAGATGTTGGACTGAAGGAATGGAAGGTGGTTCGAGGAGGAAAAAGCGCAAAAGGTCGATGGATTGAAATCCGCTCGGTTCATGATACTGGTACTGATTCGTTCGGCATGTGTCGAACAATATGAATATTGAAGTGGGGCCCACTCGGGGAAATCCGCCTCGAAGGTGCGCCCAAAGTACTGTACTCCGCCCCTTCAGCCCTCATCGCTTACGGGGCGCGCAGCCACAACCGGGAAAGCTATCAAGCAGTCAACTGCGCGATGTTTCTGCGTTGTGCTCTTCACCTTGCCGAAGAATGTCGACCACTGAAACCATGACTTGCGAGGTCTCTTTTGCTCACGCCGATATGAGCCAAGATGCCACGCGAAGAGCGTCGACTGGAAATCATCTACGAGAACAACTCGAAGTCTGCATCGGAAGCGCCTACTCCAGCTCCAAGTCCACATCAAACGGTCCTTGGCACATGTGCGGCACCGACCGCATTCCCATACAGCGCCGTGCCGGACCATTGCATTCGACTCGTCAAGATCCTGCCTGAAAGTAGTCCGGACGATGTGCGCTGCACGCTGGAAGTCTGCTCCGACTATTTCACGCAGGATGTGCACTATACTGCACTGTCCTATTGCTGGGGTGATCCATCGGTTACGAGAACTATTAATTTAGACGGCCACGCCGTCGCAGTGACGACAAATCTGTATCATGCGCTCGCTGCAATACACCAGCATCATGCCTCACTCGGACAGTGCAGGTACTGGATTGATGCACTATGCATTAATCAAGCAGATGGGAAGGAGCGGAACCACCAGGTACACCAAATGTGGCGCATCTTCTCCAGTGCAGACGAGGTTTTGTCATGGGTGGGTCCGGAGGAGGAGGAGGAGGAGCAGTCAGCTTCTTGCTTCGATGCCATGCGAAACATTGCCGCTTCTTGCACGTACAAAGCTGGTCTATGTCCGGGCTGGAAGAAATGCCACACTCCCTTGGAACAGGTTCCTGCACAGCTAATCAGCCGACTCCTTCAACGAAGCTACTTCAAGAGAACCTGGGTCATCCAGGAATTCGTCCAGGCTCGCAAGCTGTGGCTACTCTGCGGGAGATACTCTATCGCAGGTGACGAGCTCTACCACCTACAGAAGCTCTGCGCGGGGACCCAAGCAGGCGAGCTCTTGGCACATCGCTGGGCCAATGGGCCCTACAGTCGCGATCGTGTTCTCAAAAAAGAACTCAACGAAGCAGTCGCGTTGCTGGCTAATACTCTGTTCAGTTACTGCCGGTCGATTTGCACAGACGTCAGAGACAAGATCTTCGCCCTTCTCGGCGACCCGGTCATGAGAATGCTAGACCCATCGATGGCATTAAAGCCAGACTACACGCTCGACATCGAAAGTGTTGCAGTCGCCTTCGTAAGGCATTGCGATGGTATCATCTTGAATTATGCTGGTGGCAAGCCGCGGGTCGAGCTGGACAAGGGCGACATTACATCTCATCTCAATCGCTTCCTCTACTCACTTGGACAAGCCTTTGGGGTTGCAAGCCGCGCAGATTTCGTGGAACGTATCAAATCTCAGCTTCAAAGACGGGTCGCAAAAGAACAGACCAGCGATGGCTACACGAAGGCGGTCAACAAAGAAGCAGAACATCACATGTCGGGCATAATCGTTGACCACGTCATAGAGAAGCAGCTTCAGCCCCCTCGCATTCCTCGCCTCGCAATACTCAAAGAAATCATACGTGGCCGGCCCGAGGAGGAAGCAGAAGGTGAAGTGCTATTTGGTGTCCAGCGGTCTCGACTCCGAGAGTACGGACTTTCTCTCGCCGCCCGGGGCCCTTCGCTCCTTGGACCAGCAAGAGAGCAGCATGGCTCAATAAATTCCACAGCTAAAGCTACGAGCGAGTGTGCGGGCGTCTTCGCGCGTATAACACACATTGCGAACTCAATCAACAAAGTATATTCCAGAATGGATCCGTCAGGAGCCGCCGCGCAGTTCCTATGCATGGAGTGCCTTCGTGGCTTCAAAGGGCTCCATCAACTTGATTGCCACCTATGGCAATCGCATTTCAACGGCAGTCGTAATCAATACACCAGCAAACGGCATGCCTGCACTGCTTGCGCGCAGGTATGTCGAAGCCTTATTGACCTATATCAACACAAACGACAATGCCGTGTAGCTGCCTTTCCGGTTCAGGGCGATTTCTGGTGTGGCGAGATTAACCGAGAAACCGGCATGCCTTGCAATATCAGGTGGATGTCACTTGATCAAAGCGAGGCACATAGCATGACACATCACAAGGCCAAGGGTGAACTATTACGATGTCCGTGGTGTACAATTTGGACGACCACCAAGGGCCACGAGCTAGAAACACACATCCAGGCAGCACACACGATCGCCCACTTCAGCGATCTTGAAAGAAGCGAGAGAGGGGATGTGACTCACCGCAGTCCTGCTCGAGTCTCTCCAGAGAGGCATCGATGGTACCGCCGCAATGCTGTTGGGGACATTTGCGGTCCATTCACCGGTCAGCAGATGCATACATACTATGATGCTGGATGGTTCGCGATGTTGAGCCTTTCCCAAGGGTTCATGTTCAAGAGAACCAGGGACTCGAAATTCCGGACTATTGAAGAGCTCATCGATTTGACGGGCCACTCAGAAGAGCCTTTCTTGGTAGCCTAGGTCGATGGCCAGTCTGATCATCACACTCATCGGTATGAGAGCGAGAGAAGCAAGCTCGCCAGACGGGCTTCCTGATGCTATGTACATTCTGCTGAGCCGCGTCGCGCGACATGCTCGGTGTACACAGTAGGAGGTCAGAATAACACTTTCGAGACCATGTCGCCGTTCAGGGTGATGCCGATCATATGGTATTGTCCCGAACGCTTGACCTGGTGTCAAGCACACGAAGGGATCGTTGAAGTCACACTGAGTCCAGGCCGCAACGTGCATGGCTAGCCCGTTTGCACAGATCTTGGCGAACTACGAGAATGATCACAGGGGCGATGACGAACAGCGCTGGCATGAGGTACGGACACTTTGAAGGAAAATGATGACGTGGCGGCGAAAAGACAGAGGCCTCTAACACTACAAACAATCGCCTGCATACAACACCGTCAATTTCCCCTTCTCATGTTTTCCAGAACTATGTGCCAAACTCTTCCCACCCCTTCGCATTCCCCTCAAATGTAGATTCTGAGATGTAGGCGTCCACCTGCACGGAGGTCGTCATCGTCGTTTATATCACACTACAACACCGATGTTGCGCATCACAAAGAGATGCAATGTAACCACACCGACCCCCTCCTAAACTTTCACGCAAAAAACCGTACCCTATAATCCTGAACCTCACCCGCCTGCACCTCCATCCATCTCAACCACTACCCACCTCAAAGACCCAAAAAGATCATTCCCCTCTGCCGATCCCTCTCCAACGCCCTACCGAGTCACCATCATAATTTCAACGCTTCGCTGCACTCGGCCTCAACTCCTCCTTCCCCCTTCCCTCCGTCGCACCAGTCAGGGGTGAATTGTCACCAAAGAGATGGTGGGATACTCGCCGCTGGCTTTCCTACAGTCACATCACTCATCAGTGCAAGTTCTCGAAGGGAGGAGAGGGGGAATACTTACCTGGATAAGTGATTTACGGATGCTTGGGAGACGCCGTAGGCGGCTGTTGGCGCTTGGGGAGGTGGAGGTAAATAGTAGACCCGACTGCTGAAGTCGTCACGGCGAATCTCGCTCCTGTACTGCTCTCAAGCAACGGTGAAGTAGCCTGGGGGAGGTATATGGGTCCGAGTGTATTGACTTCAAAGTTATTTCCAATCGCATCGGTCGTGACAGAGCCGGCCGAGGGTCCTACACCTCTCAAAAAATGGAATCATCAGCATTCTCACTTCCGTCCAAGTTCGGTCTCCGTCTCCATTTCTCTAGGTGGAATCGTTCCACATACCTTCACCCCAGCATTCGCGATCACCACATCCGACATCTCTCAATCCCCTTCTTCTCCTTCCTTACCTTCTCTACAACTTCTCTCGCAGATCCCGCGTCTGCTGCATCGTTTCGGACGATAAATTCTCGTATCTTCAGCCCTGGAGAGAAATCCCAGGGATATAGCGGCTTTGGCTTTTGGATCACGACCCCCAGCAATGACGGTAGTGTTGAGGAATTGAGGGACGCCACGGCCGATTCCGCGGGTTGTGCCGGTGACGAGGTAAGTTTTGTTCGTGGAAGTTGGGGGGAGACTATGGTATGTATGCTCTGAGGAGGAGGGGTAGGAGGCTGTCGAATCGTGGGACTGACACTGCTGAAAGATTACTGTCGTGGCGAAAAGGCTATGCAGATTGTAGAAGCTATAGAATTAGCGTTGTAGCCTGCTGTTCCTGTGTCTTCACCATGCACCCATCCACGGAACGCTTCTATGTATCCTCAACAGCAACACACAATGACTGATGATTCAATCCATCCACCACCCAAAACTACACCCACCACGCACACCATCCGCGCCTAGCACCACATTCCTGAGCATCACAACAGCTCGCTATCCTCTACTTGTCCAAGAAACAACAGCTCGCTATCCTCTCTTCGTCCAAAATATGCACCGAGATGTTGGTCCACCGCAATGAAATACGCACAGTTACCTGCCGACCAAGTTCAGTAAATCATCTACCCCTTAGCAAAGATGCCAGGACTTCGGCCTTTCGCCACTAGTACCATGTTCTTGGTGATCCGTTTTGCGACTGTTCGAGGCGTGTCATCGACTGATCGATCTCGTAAGCTGCAGTCGTTATGTTATGTTGTTGCTGTTATGCGTGGCCGTCGGCGCGTAGCTTCCTGATGTACTGTGAGGTCAGCTTGTCTACATTGTACTGTACCAACATCAGCTTCTAGCTTCTCCGGAGTACAGTCTCACAATAGCATCGCATCTGCTTCCGCAGCTCTTTGTATTCTTTGACTACAAATTGTCGCAGGCTTGTTTACACAACGAAGTGCTGCAGACGTTGCCGCCCAGCTATATCGAAGTCCATGCTATTGTTTCAGCACTTGCTGTCCATGCCAGGCCAGAACTCCCCCAACTCCATATGCTTGCTGTGCACGCCTTGAACGGCTGCTCGAATGCTCGCTAGTCTCGCTTTGCGCAGTGTGAAATGTGATTAGGATCGCACTTAACCGATTGGGCTCCACGGCATTGGCACCATAATGCGGCTCTTCATCGTCTGGATGAGAGGCACGGTCTTGTGGACTGTCTCGCCCCAGCCTGGGATGCTCCAGCTCTGCTCTCGGCGGGCGCGGCGCTCCTCGAGATCGGCGAATTGCCAGAGATGGTGGACTTCGTTGAGCGCGCCGATTTGCACGAACCAAGCTGTAGGATAGTCAGTCATCTGCGCGCAGCTTTCACATCGTAATGTACGCACCTCCGACACCCTCCATGACCTCTCTCCTCGCGGCCAGACCCTTCTGCCAATGTGTCTCCCACTCAAGTAGGTTGCCGGGATGCAGCGTGTACGATCTCAGCTCGAAGACACCGCCTAGGCGGCGCGGGGGCGATGTTGGCCAGAAACGAAACTCTTGCATCAATGAAGTCTTCTTGGAAGTGATCAAGGTCTTGAGCTTGGCGTCGAAGGCGGGAAAGTCCTTGTGGTTCTGGATGGAGTGAAGCGATGCGTGGTAGCCGGAGTAGCGCTGGTATTCCCAGATGTGGACTGCAGTGGGTTAGTAGACGTTTGGATGTCGTGCTGGGACGTCCTCACCGAACGTGTCGCACTCGCCAACCTCTGTCCGCCAGCTGCCGACCAGATGCACCTTGTTCTCGGGCATGCTGGCCATCTTCGGGTACCACTTGCCGACCAGGTCGACGTACTCATCGACCTTGTCGGGCTTCACCTCGTGGAAGACGATGCTGTGGACATACTTGCCTCTCGCCAGGACCTGCGAGAAAGAGCGCTCGATTTCACGATCCATCTCACGTCCCTCCTCTGTGCCGTAGATGAGACTCGACAGACGGCCCGTCTTCTTCTTGTTGCCGTCGGCATCTTGTTCGCGGGCAGCTTCACCTGTAGACGGTTGCAGTGAGCCTACGGCCTCGCCGAGCACTTGATGAGTAGAAGCAAAGGTGTTGGGAGACGACTTAGCACTGGCAGTGGACTCAGACGCACGCTCTTGCTCTTTCCGCTTCCGGTTGGCTTCGGCTAAGTTGTCGCGGAACGCTTTCTGTTTCTGGTCGAAGATGTGGCCCTGCTCAGGCTCGATGTCGGAGAGGGCGGGCGCCTTGCTCTTGTCCCATTGAGCTGCCGAGCTGGTGAAAGGGCGAGCGAGGGCGACGGGTGTTGACGGGGCGGTGGAGGTGGTGATGGCGGCGGAGAGGCGGGGTACCAAGCGTCGCGAGTACATGGCTGCGGCGGGCGATGCCAATGTCTGCAATGCTGAGATGGTTGTTTCTTGCTGACCCAATGGAGGGCGTGTTGTGCGTGAGTTGTTTCTGGGTGACAATGTCACGTCACGTCGTACTGGTAATGTAGTGAGTGTATTGCAGCTGCCTTCTGAGCTGTCTTTCCCGCGCGTCTGATCCTTGCGTGCCTGCTGTGCCTGCTGATATGATGTCTCCGCACTTGAATCGCTTGTTGTGCCAGTGGAAAAGTCACCAAGTACCCTCCCTCCACGCCTCGCTCCCTCCACTGCGCCCAGAAAGGAGAGGCGCTCACAGCTTAGGTGCATCACCCGCCCGTGCACGCTACCCCGCGCTATGCCGACCCGAAATGGACTGATTTTGTGGAGCCCCGATTCTGGTGCCGGCAGAAACATCATCCACATCTTTCTTGCGCCCGGCGTCTGCCGTCACCCATGCCGTGCTCTGGACCTTGGCAACGCTTTCGCCATGAATAAATTATACAAGAGAGATCATGGGACGGTGAGGTACGCTACGTATGGACAGCGTAGCTCTCATTGACGTAGGTCCCTGTTGGAGCCAAGGTTATCACGTCATCTGTATAGACGATTGATCTAGTGTTAGATGATACGGTCGAAGTCACGCATTGCGGATTGCCGCCACCTGCACAAGAGGGAAGATTGTATCCAGTCGCCACCATACCCAGGTTCAGGTTTACAGTTGAGATCCAGATAGTAGCTAGGGCATGGAGGCCGTGGGCAGCTCTCGCGGCTTCGAAAGTAGAACGAGGTGAATGCCGCTGAATCGCAGATTGTCGTGATACAAGTCTGGCTGGCTGCTTTGTTCTGGAAGGTGAGACGAGTGAGCGGCGGAGGCGAATCTGGAAAAAGGTCCCAGTGAACAGCGGCAGGGAGATCAAAGTCGATATAGCAGTCATCGCCTCTACGAGCATCGTCGTTCTTGGGATAGAAACCAGTGCCATTGCACGTGCTCGCAGGCGGAGGTGGTGCCACCGTTATGGTCGTAGGCGGAGCTGTCATTGTCACGTACATGGTGATTGGGAAAACTTCCGTGAACCCGATGGTCTCAATCTCTTTAATTGGAGGCTGAACGATCGTGGTACCAGGAAGCTGGACTGCTGATTGCGTTGCGACGATTGTGACCTGCGGCAGCGAGGTGACTTGTGTCAAGGCAATGATCGACGTGGAACCACTTTGAGCGATCGTAGAGAGGCTGATTATTGTGGTCGGGGCCAGTCGCGTAACAGTGACCGGAGGCAGTATCCGCTCCACGGTAGTTCCAGGTAGAGTTTGAGTTAGGACGACGGTCTGGACAGATGTCGTACCGCTCAGCGTGACAGTCGAGAGGCTTGTGACCACAGTAATGTCTCCTGGAAGTATGGTTACGCTCCCAGGTAAGGTTGTGGTATCAACTATTGTGATGAGGAAAATAGTGCCACCTTCAATAACAGTTGAGACCCTCGTGACTTTCACGGATGGCGGGATGATACTTCGAGTGACCCCCTGGGTATGAGTCACGATCTCTATTGTGCCATCTCGGGTGATGTTAGAGTATTGTACAATAGTCGTAGGTACGGGAACAGGCACTTGGTCCGTCACTCCGCTGGTCTCAACTCTGATTGTTGTCTCCGTGACCGTGAAGCTTGATACGTAGGTCGTGCCTAGGTGGTTGCATTGTCAGTTCATGTATGCCTAGCTCTAAGCGGATCTTAGCAATCAATGGCTGAGGCACTTCGCGCAGGGCTGCAGCAGTGAAGCTAGGCAATCACGTACCTATTTTTGTAACGGTAGTTGACGAGACATAGGTGGTCGGGATATACTTCGTTGTGGGCACGTCGACAGTTGTTGGAGATGGGACAGTCATGAGAGATGGGACAGTCGAAGGCACTGTTGTAGGCACTGTTGTCGTATTGTTCGAGGTGATGATGTAAGTATCCCTGACCGTGCTAGCCTTGTATATTGTTGTGCTCTTGATATCGGTAACTTCAGTGGTGTACGTTGTCTTCTCTGTCACCGGAGGCAAGGTTTCGGTCACCAGGACAGTAATGTATGAAGTATACTCCTAAAAAGTCAGTGATAGGGAAAAGCTCAAGTCCGAGCACCAAGTATCGGGACGCACTGACACCAACAAAACTTCGCTATGCGCTGCACTGAAGCACATATCGCTTGGAAACGTACCTTTTTGGTCTCGCCTAGTTTCGTGTACGTGGTAGTGACTGTGTTGATGTAGGTTTTTGGAGGCGGCATGTAAACGCTCGTTTTGCAGATAGACTGATATGTCGTTGTATAGTACGTCACGACAGGCGTTGTTGTCTAATACGTGCTGTATTTCGTACACCCGCCGTAGCCATTACAATCTCCCGCACTTGCCTGCGCTGCGGCAGCCAGGAGAGCAGCGACTGTGGATCCCCTCATGGTTGTTACAGGGAGGTAAAGGCGGCCTGACGCAGGACTGCATCGAGAGTCATCAGTAGTCATTCCAGGAAACGCACGATGAGCTTACATGTATTCCTTTCCAGCCTAGGTATGACGCGCAGGAGAGCCGACAGGTGGTCGTAGTACAATGATCATAAACCCGCGAGAGAACAAAAGCAGAGGACAGCTGGGTCCTTATCGCCAAGCCACGAGGAGATGAACAATACAGACAAGCTCGAGCCTTGTGCGTTGGTGCTTCCATCTGGTGATGCACAGCCCAGCAATGATTGTTTGCAGATCAAGGTTGAGACTGATGCACTCACTAGCCAGGCGGGTCGATCTGGGAAGCAAAGCTGAATATCGAGGTTGAGCTCATTGCAATCGGAATGATGAGGTTACCCTGAATCATGAGCCCTCTCAGATTGCTGAACCACGCATGTGTGCGGCGGAGTGCATGCGTAGATCATCCAAACATGGCAAGACGGAGTTCAGGCAGTCACCCATTGGCTCAGGGGCGGTCGCATGGCATCAAGGTACAGACGCATGCCAAGCTATGCGTTGTTGTGCAGACCTGGATCCCATCAGCACAACGAGGTCAAATCGATGTGCCTGCGTGAAGAAGCCTTTGCTATATTGAGCATGATCTGGCTGACCGGTATGGAAAGATGTGGCTAGCGAGCAAGCTCGCATTGAGTGGCTGTCAGGTTGGGTCGTTTATATGTGCGGTGACATCCTGGCATCCCGCATTCTGAAGCTTCGGAATCCTTTGCGGCTCGGTCAACTGTCTCAACCTTCATCGTAATGCTGTCGGGACGTTTGTACCAAATTTTGCGTCGCACGTGGAGACAAGATCGCACGTATCCGAAGTTGTCTCCGAATTGATTCTGGTTGATGCGTCAAATGCGATTGCTGTGCAAGTTTGAAGCTAGCCAAAGCTGAAGTCGAAGTGGAGTTCAGCTTCCGTACGGGATCATTCACCTGCATGAGTCGGCCGAGGACATCCCGCCATCACATGATTAGCGCAGAACTCTCCTACATGCAATCGTGGCACGACAAAACAAACGAGTATCGACCCCGCCACACCACCGTCGGGCTCTGCTGGATCGTGACATGCCACAGAGCCGAATAGCGAAAACCCGGCCCTGCTTGTGGTTCCGGGCAGCTTGCCACTGCGGCTCTTTGCTGGCCAAGAGAATGTAGGGCCCAGTCGAGCTAGACTCTCGTGGCTCCAGAACGCCCTTTTGGGCAATCTGGACGCTCGGTCATCCTTGGACTCATGATTGAAAAGCTCCGGGACCCAGCATTAGGACACACCTGCCCTCACGTTTCATGATTTTGCGTGAAACCGTCGGAAATCTCTAGAACCGCGCCAAGAGGCAGGGCAGGCCTGTAGGATCTTTCGGCATGTCGGGCAGCGTATACAGTACCAGCCCAAGCACCGACTTCAAAGGCAACGATGGCAACTGGGCAACCTTTACCATACAGGTTGGCACTCCTCCTACTTTCTCGGGAGTGCTCCCTGCCACTTTAGGACGGTCGATGTTGATAGTGCATCCGCTAGGCTGCGAACTTCTCAGGGCAGCCAGCCGGTTGTGAGAGTGCCCGAGGAGGCGTGTTCCATCCAGTCTCGGAAACTTCAAGCACTTGGGCCAATATCAGCAGTGAGCCCAATCTCGTCATCTTTGGGCCAGAGGAGCCTTTAAATAGAGCGTAATCACTTAACAGCACCTATTCAAGCGCATCAGTGCTTGGAACCGACCTCGTCGCATTTGGATTCGATACAAAATTGGACGCTCCAGAACTGAGAGTGCAACTTGTCGCTGCCTACACAGAGCGCGTCCCTTACCTAGGAGCTCTTAGCCTGTCAGCATTCAACGAGACTCCGATCGAACGCCATGAGCCCTATAGTGACCCCCTAGGTGCCTGGAACAGCGACGGAAGAGTCTCCAGTGCTTACTATGGGTACACCGCCGGTGCAGATTACCGTACCGAAGACAACAGGCTTGGGAGTTTGGTCCTCGGTGGCTACGATGCCTCACACAGAAACCTCGATCGTGTTGTGACCGTTCCCTTTCTCGCAGCAAACACCAACAGGAGTCTGTCCCTAACAGTGCAAAGCATCACGCTCGCGGACATTTCTCAAATCTAGCCATCGACATGCAGCCACTGGCGAATGTGCTGATCGACTCCTTGGTGCCGGAAATATGGCTGCCGGAGACAATTTGCACCAGCTTCGAGGAAGCGTTCGAGTCGGGATGTATCTGGTGACGGATGATCAGCATAACCGTCTTACCACACGTGAAGCATCTGTCACATTCTCATCAGCCAGGAATTCGACGGCCAACAGCACAGCGATAACATTACCGTATGCAGCACTTCAACCCACTGCAGGTTATCCGTTGCTTGACCTCTTACGAACGACTCGACACTGCAACTCAGGTATTTCCCGCTGAAGCGAGCGGCATCCACGGATCAGTACTATCTAGGCCGGACCTTCTTGCAAGAGGCGTAACTCACCTGCAATGTTTTCAACACCACATCTCACTTACTCAAAGCTACCTCGCCGCCGATTATGACAACCGGGAGTTCCATGTGTCGTCGGCGAAGTTTGAGTCCGACGCACCAGACTTGCGGCAGGTGTATTTCCCTCCGCGCAACGAAAGCTCTTCAGGTCTCAGTGGCGGAGCTATCGCAGGCATCGTTATCGGCGCTTTGGCAGTGCTCGCCCTTATAGGTGCCCTGATCTGGTGGTTTGGCTTCAGAAATAGAACAGAGAAGAAGAGTCGAAAGTTCACGTCGTACGGCACTTCCAGTATCGGCGGCACTACGATCGAGGCCTGGCAAGAAGGTATTCCGCCTGGACATGTTGGAAATTATAGACCGGCAACTTCGGAGGTCGGCAGCAGTGACCAAGATCGATTCAAACAAGAGCTGGATGCAACGGCTACTGCCCCCGGACCGACCGCATTGCATCGGGCATGAGCTCTCGACGGGGACGATTCGACGAGCAAGCGATCAGTCCAGGGCCAGCATCTCGCCCTTGGAGGAGCGCAACAGGAGGACGCACGAGCAGTCAGGTTCATATGGTGTGCCATCACCACGAAGTGGAAGCCAGATGGGTGCTCAACCACCACCACTCCCAAACTCAGGGCACCCATCGCCGCCGCTCTCAGGTGGGACCAGCTGGTTCGGAGGTCCTGGTCGAATTACACGGCTTTTCCAGAGGAAGTCCAGCATCGCCTTCCGCGCCTGCTGCTGTTGAAGAAGTACTCGCTGTCCAGGAAGGCTCGTCGACTGCCCATTGCACTACTTTGAATCGCCTTGAGGGCTCAAATGTATAGGTATTCCGTGTTCATGCTTTCGACGCGTTCACACTGGTTACAGATCGCGGGTCTGATTTCAGCGTTGGCATGTATGACTGCAAACAACTTCGACTTCCATCCCTTTGCGGTTCAGTAGGTTGCTTCGGACTTCGGCAGTAGACTGCCCTGGTATCGACATCATCCTAGCAAAACACCTTGATTCAGAATTAGCCACATTGCAAAAGGGGCTGTCCCGGCCACGACCACGCTACCCTGGTCTTGGCTTCTCTCTTTGGTCAGAACGCTGGTAGGGTTCTGCATACCTGTCGAGGGCTACGCCCGCCTCACCGAACTCCTGTTTAGTGTTGCTGTCTTCTGATCCTCGACAAAAATGCGAGAGGTCATCCCGCGTAGCGTTGATTGCTCGTACACTGCGCCTTATCGGCTCGTCCATTCGTTATGACATGATCGCATTCATGCCCCTCACGAGCGTACCATTCACTCATTTGTTTCTGTTTCTGTTTCTGTTTCTGCTTGTCCGGAATGCCTGGAGCCTGGGAATCGACTTCACAGTTCCTGCTGGAGGCGCGACATGGCCGGCTGGCCCTATCACTGTGAAATGGTCTGATGCGGGAGGTTACCCTGACGAGAGCGATCTGGTGGCATATACGCTCGAGTTGATTGTGGGAGGGAACTCGCAAAGTAATTCGCAAATCATTCAGACGATCGGGAAACCCAATGGCACGGTCACGGATGGGTCGGTGGAAGATGAGATCGCGGCGAACATATCGCAAAGCATACAAAATGGTTTCTATCTTCGGATGACATCGAACACTACGACTGGAGATCAGGTTATCAACTACTCGCAGAGGTTCACGCTGATCAACATGAATGGCACAACGGACTCCGCATATCTCGAAGGTGCCAACGGGGTATCCGGCGATTCTGCAAATGTACCCGAAGCACAGTACAACGTGATCGCTTCACCAGTATCCACGGCGACGCCCACCGCAACATCTTCACCAACGCCTACCGCGACGGCGACAGCTCCATCCATAGTGCCGTCTGGGCAAAGTGATGTTGAGAGCGAGGGTGGACTGCCCAGTGGGACCTTGGCGGGAATTATAACAAGCGGAATACTCGTTCTAATTTGGCTCGTATCGCTCTTCGCATGGGTCGTCTTCGTTCGGGGAAGGAGACAACGAAAGAGGGTAGAACCAAGGCACTCCCAGGAAGATCAAGAGGAGATAATACACAAACACATTACGCCGACTTTCGTCGGCCACAAGGCTGAGCTCGCAGCACATCGAACCTCCGGCCTTCACTTCACACAAACACGGGAGCTCAGCTCACAAAACGAGCGTTTCGAGATGAACGGTCAAGATAAGATCGCGGAAGTCCCAGCATCACCCATCGTGTATGAACTGGAGGGGGGTTGGACTGGGTGGGAAGGTAGCTCAGGGAGAAGGAGCAACGCGTATGATCCAACGCTGTGATTTAATTTGTATACACATGACATGAGAAATGCGTTCTAATACCAAGCCACTATATGCACCGGCGTCCTCGTCTCTTGCGATCGCCGGAAAGCCGGGCTGCGCTTCGTTTGCTCGTACTGTATCAGCCGGTTTGCGGTGTAATTTCGTGGCACCACCAACCGAAAACCTTGGAAGTCAGAATGGGCAGTTGGACCTGGCTTCCCTGTCGACATGTGCCTGCTTCCGAAATGCAGCCGACAGCCATGGACGACTTCACGTCTCAGTTGCGGGCCACAGTTCAGATATGCAGGCCTTGAGAAGGACAGCTTGGCATAATACTGCCTGTAGCTCGTTACGGGCAGACCACGAACTCTTGGGCAAGTAGACGACGGCTCCCAAGCATGCAATGGACTGCCATGAGGGGGCTGCGCTCGAAAGCGTCTCTCAACAATGCCCACTTCCAAATGCGCTTCGATCGAGCCCAGACGGGACCACAATGCGGAATGACTTGCTGTAGCTGGCTGCTGAACCTGTTGGGAGGCAATGCTTTGTGCCGTTTGCGCAAATCCTATCTGCCGCATCGCCTTGTCGAGGCTGCGTTGAGCCTCACGATCGACCAAAGACCATCCGCGGGCTGGATTGTCGACGTGTCACTATGTATGCAGCATAGTCCAAGATCGCCCCCAATGAATCCTGGTGCTTACTTTAGTCGCCCGGACGCTCGATCGAGAGGGCGGCGTCGTGGCTTACATGAGACGACACTGCAGCATGGCGTCGCCGAGGCGCTCGGCTGCAGAAAGCATCATCGAGGAATGCACGACACTGCAACCTCATCCACTTTGGCGGAGCTTGCAAGTAAGAGATATGGAAGTGCTGAATGCAGATAGATGTTCTCAGCAGAAGATCTCAGAGAAAGAACGTTCGTAAGTCAATAGAGCTACCAGGAACCAGAATTCCGTGCGACAAGCTTCTCCCATATACCACATCAACTCTACGTCCATCCCCCAAGTCGTCCGAAAGGACGAAACAAAGTGGAACAACCAAACAGATATACACCATAGAAATTCTGCTCCTAATTCGAGTTCTGCCTATCTTAATACACTATACACCACGACCCCATCTTCCTTCGCCCCTCATCCCTTAGTGACCATCATACGCCCCCCCCCCCCCAACTCCCCTCTCACCGATCCTAATCCCAAAATCCCCATATCGCAATACCATCTGAAAAACGCCCCCTCTTCTTCATCTCCAAGCTCCAAGTTCGGTATTCCACGCCTCATCTCGTACGGACCTGCAGGGAACAGGTAGGAATCCCCCCCCACCCCCCCAACAGGGGAAGAACAAAAGCACAAGAAAACACATAGGCAGTGGTTGCGCCGCAAGCCTGCAGGGTATGGTATATACATAGTCTACAACAAGGGAGAGTGAGACCACGTTGTGCAGGACGAAGCGTTCTGGAACATCAGTCAAAGAACCCTCCCGCGCCCCTCCTCCTGAACCTTTTCTCCAACAGCAACCCGTGTCGTGAGCGCCTCCCCTCCACACACACACACGAGACAAGATTCATATCCTCCCGTTCTCCAAAGACGGAGTTAAAACAAAAAAAAACCAAACAACGACACATTATACGCCATCTGCCCACGCGCCGCGTCGGTCCTGTTCTTGTCATACATAGTAGTGTAGGGTATTGATAAACCAATCATCTCTTCTTCCCAGTTCCCATTGCTTGTTCGCCAATACAATACAGCAAAAGCAAGAACAATACAGTGGTGGTGTAATTCTTCGATCATGATCGTGATATGATGGCATCTGTTAAGATGCGCTGTCATGGGCGCCGCCAGATGTCACGGTAAGGCCCAATGTACTCGGCGCAGCAGTTGGAGTGGCCATATCCTCTCTGCTGTCGCGGCTGCCCTTCGAGGTTGATGTACCCTCAGAGGTGCCCGGCCTCGTCTCATCATCGTCATCAATCTCGAGCCCTCTCCGCCAGTCCGCCAACGCGCCGGCAGCGTTGGCGGATGTGGTGGCAGCGGCGGGTGTTCGTTCAAAGTCGAACTTGTCCGACAGGCGGTAGTTCTTGTTGGTAGTCTCCCAATGTGTGCGCAGCGCATCGAGCTCGCTGGCAAGGGAGTCGAGGGCCATGGAGTTGCGACCTTCCCCAGATTCTGATTGACCGGTAGCAGAATATGTGCTTTCTCCCGACGCTGACACGCCTGATGTGTTTCTGGTGTGGCCTTTCTCCATCGAGTTCGAAGCTTCACTTGCTTCGCTGATGCTGGGAGGGCGAGCGTGGGCCGTACCGTTCGGCACTGGCGTTGCCGAGGCGCTCATCCGCGACTGGCGGCGGTAGTTGTCTACACTGGACTCAACTTGATCAAGGAGCAGTTGGACCTTGTTCTCGGCGTCCTTGGCACGCTCCTCGAGCGCCGAGTTCTCCTTCTGCAACCGCTCAATGTCGCTCCGGGAGGAGGTATGTGACTCTTGTAGAGCCTTGAGGTCGCTTTGCGCAGAAGTGTGCGATGTCCTCGCCTGCTGTAGCTCTCTCTCGGTGCTCTGCATCTGTTGCTGCATGGTCTCGATCTTCTTCTCAAGCTCGGTGACGGAAGTCTGCAGGCTCGATTGTGTCGCAGCGAACTCTTCCTTGAGCTTCGTCCTTTCAGCCTCCCAGTCTGCAGGAGAGCGACTGGCAGGCGTGGCTTGTCTGCTGGTCTCAGCATCATCCTTGGCCTTGTCGAGCTTCTTCTTGAGATCGCCATTCTCGTTCTTGACCCGTTGCAGCTCCTGCTTCATCTTGGAAAGCATTTTCTCGGTACCGCGAAGATACTTGACGGCTGCCTGGTGATCATTGTCAAGAGCGGTGAGCTTCTCTTCGTAGTCGCGCTTTGTCTTGTCGCTGCGCTCAGTGACGTCCTCAAATTGTTGCTTGAGCTCCTCGTGGATCTTCTGGCTGTTCTCGAGTTGCTGTTCGAGGTCGCGTACCCGATGCAGATCCGGAGTACTGAAGCGTGCGCTGCTGGGCGAATCAAGTGCCCTGCTACGGCGCTTCTCTGCAGCGCTGACGCCACGCTCTCCGAGGATGTCCTTCAGCGAGCCGTACTGCACAGACAGAGCGTTAGTCTCGAGCATGTGTCGCTCGAGCTTCTGCTCCAGCGCAGACTTCTCGGCAGTCAAACTCTGGTTCTCTTTCATCGTGGTCGAGAGTTGCTTTCTGATCGAAAGGCCCTCGCGGCTGGCCTGTTCCTGATAGGCCTCCAGACCAGCGATTCGCTCTTCAGCACGGCGCAGCTTCTCGGATGCAGCATCGGCAGCAGCCTGATTCTGTCGAACCATGGCGTTCGCGGCTTCGACTTGCTCTTGTAAGATCGCAATCCGCTCGTCGTTGGCAGCTGCAGGATCGACCTCACGTTCTGAGATCTTGCCGAGACCCACAACCACCGCTTCGCGATGCGCACGAGCTTCTTCGGCATGCTTCTGTGCCAGCTCCTCTGCATCCCGCAGGCGGCGAGTCGCTGACTCCAGCTCGGCAGAGCGGGACTCGTGCTGTGATCTGAGTTCTTGTAGACTGCGCTCCATATCCGACTTGTGGCCACGCTCCTCTTCGAGCTTTCTCTCCAGCAAATCCGCCTTCTCCGTCGAAGCAGTGACGGCAGATCGCAGAGACATGAGGATGGCTGTATGGCTTTCGCCGCTTCCAGACACTTCTTCGAGCTTTCTGCTCAGCTCGTCCTTGTCCACACTCAGCAGTCGGTGTTGCGAAAGAATCTCATTATGATTCGCAGTCGCCTCACGAGCTTCTCGTTGTGCTTCGTGCAACTCAGCTTTGAGACTCTCAACCTGAGCACTGTTCTGCTGGCGGTAGGCGTCAAGCTCCGCGACTCTTGCCTGCGCGGCATTCGCGGTATCCTCGAATTGCTCGCGCAATCGCTTCTCCGTTTCGACTTCACGAATGAGACCGTCGATCCGTGTGCTGAGCTCACGCTGGGCTTCGAGTGAGGATGCAAGCCGGCGGCTGATGTCATCACTGCGACCGATCCCTCTGCTATCGCCGTCTGACACCGGGCTTCCTTGTCCGGCAAGCTTTGCTTTGGCGAACACAGCTTCGTTGATGGCAGTGTCCCGCTCCTTCTCAATCTGTGCGACACGCTCGCCGGCCTGTTTTGCCTGCTCATCGATGGTTTCTTGCACTCGCGCGAGCTCTGCGCGCATCTTCAGAAGTGCCTCGATGAGAGGTCTGTCGTCTTCGCCAAAGCTCTCATTCGCGCGCTCGTCGAAGACAGGCGACTCCGCCGATCGTGCCTGGTAGCCAGCTTTTCGTGCAAGAGCCAATTCTGACGCATACCATTCATTTTGCTTCTTGATCTGCTCCAGCTCTCGCTGCATCTGATCGTGTTGGTGTACAAGCGCCGGCGAGGAACCAATGCCAGAGTCTTGCGGTCCTTCGGTGTCTTCAGACAGTTGTCGAACCTTGGGCAGCGGCGCCGCATCTTGCGTATCTGTAGATTGGCGTGGCGTCTCATCGAATTGTTCAGGCTGTCGGGGCTGCTGGGTCCGAGAGCTCGTCCGTTCGTATGCCTGCGGTGGCTGAGTTTGCTGAGAAGGCTGATATGTTTGAGGAGGCTGATATGTCTCTGGTTGCCGGACAGATTGGGGTTGGGGCCGTGGCTCGCTGTCGTAGTAGCCGTCCTCAGAGTCGAATGTAGGCGAAGTGGGTAACTTGGTCGGGGGCGCAGTCACGTCGCGAGTCGCATCTGTAATGCTATTCTCGACTCTTTGTGGCCGCTCGTTCTCAGCGTTCGGGCTGAATGCCCGATCTGGTGGTCTTGTCGGTTGACGCGCAGCAGGCGCGGGTGTCTGTTGTACCGGTCTTCCGGGTGCTTGAGGTGGGGGTCCCGAAGGTGCAGGTGCAGGAAATTGGTTCTGTAGGCGTGTCGGGCGTGGCCCATCAGGTGAGCGTATCCTACCCGCACTGTCGCTGCGCTCACGTTCCATGAGCTCGCGCGGAGGTCCTCGATTGTACTGGGCAGGAGACATCACTCGCTCACCACTTGGCCGCCTCGTCCCCTGTATCCGCTCGTTCGAGGACTGCTGCGAGGCCGAGTCGGGTGGATATCGGATCTTGCTCGTGTCAAGGATGTACGCCAGGCCAAGCTCGATAGGATCTCTTGGTGCACTACTAGGCTCACCCGCCAACACCATGATCTGCTTGCCGACTGTCGTCATACTGTGACCAGATCGCGGCGAAGGACTCGGTCCCATGTTCTGGAAGGTGTACCACCTCCGCGAGCTGATCCTGAAAGCTGCCAGATCACCCAGATCGGTGCCTTCTTCGGTTCGACCTCCAAAGATGTACATGACGTCTCCGACCAGCGACGCTGCATGTCCTTCACGTGCCGCTGGAATGTATCCTATACACTCGAGCTGTGTCCAGGAATTGGAATGCGGCGAGTATGACCAGACGTCGTTGAACCACTGCACACCATCAGTACCCCCGAACAGATACAGTTTGTCGCCCCAGGTGATCATCGTGTGGTTGGTTCGCGCGGGTGGGATTTGGCCGTGTGGAGGACCGCCATCGATCGTGTTCTGGATCAGTACTTCCCACTTGTTGGTCGCCTGCTGCAGTGCATTCAAGTCGAAAGCTACCAAATCGTTAAAGAAGTAGCCTTCCACTTGACCACCGAAGATGTAGATCTTGCTGCCCAGAATGTTCAGAGTGTGGCCGTAACGGCCGGGCGGTCGCGGTCCAGCAGGTAACGCTCGCGACCATTGTTTGGTGGCTGTTCACAGGGGTCAGTCGCCACGTCCCTCTTGATCGGGTGCCCACAACTTACAGGTATTGAGCAGATATAGCGTATCATCCAGCATGTCGCCCTCGTCCATCTTGGTGTCTCCACCAAACACAATGAAAGCATTGCCCACCAGCAAGCTGGCGTGTCCCACCCTTGGTCCAGGACCTTCGCTGGTCGTCGCGACTGGAAAGCAAGTCATGCTGGGCGAGCCGGCTTCCACCATCCACAGGTCGCCTTTCACCGTACTGCCATTTATCAATCCTCCCATGAGATAGATGGAGCCGTCTTTGCTCGACGTGGCATTGACTGCGGCACCATATCGAGGGAAGGGGTTCGTGTGCGAAACGGTGAAGTTGAGCCGTCGTTGCGACCACGGGTATGGTGACTGGTCTGGAGGGGGTCTGCCTTGCACTTGCATTCGATGTGACTACGCCAACGGGTCAGTAGTTGTGTGTGAGTGTGTGTGTACCAGTGTACAGCGACACGTAGTATTATATGATATACTCACGTTCTCCCTGCTATTTGATCTGCTGTCATCCCGCAACGACTTCTGCTCTGGACTCGGCGGCCCTCGCTGTGGAGTGTCCTCCCGCAGCGCTGCCACGCGGTCGTCGGCCGCTCGGGGTATGATGCCCGATTTCTCCTTCTCATTGATGGGATTGAGGCTGCTGTTCCCGCTCTTGGCGGGAGTGGGCGATGCCGGCTTTGCGCCAGTGTTGGACATGCCATTGGGTGCGGAGATGTGGGCGGTCGTGATGCCTCCCTCTTGGGCTTTGATGGCAGGTGCTGCAGTCGGCGCCACATGTGGTCCAGAGGCGCCTTTTTGTTTGGACGACTTGAACAGGAACGACATGTCGGCAGTGTATGGAGCTTATCGCTGCCCGGGGATGCGCGTCGATTTCCAGGAGGTGGCCGAAACCTATGCAGGCGACAAGTCTGCGTCGCAAAGTGCAGTCATCCAGTCCGCGAGGCTGCAAAGCGCGAAACGTGTGTTGGTTCGATGCTTGGGTGCGAGGCCGCGATTTCGCGTTTTGGAGGTTAGGTGGTGGTGGTGGAGGTGGTGGTGAGAATCGAGGAATGATGGTTGGTGCTGCACAGAGGCTGGGCTGGATGGGATGGAGCAAGCGGAACTCTGCGAAAGCTCGAGCACCGCGGCTCAGAACAAGGGAAGCAAACACCACGACGGCCGACCACGATGATGTCCCTACTCTCTCCGCCGGGGCGATGGTCGGCGCCGATGTTCACGTTGTCGAGGTCGAGGACGGTGACGGTGACGGTGACGGTGACGGTGATGGTGATGGTACAGACGGACCGATATTTCTCACGCACAAGAGCAAACGAACAGGGTGTGAGGGACACTACTTCGTACTGAACCGGACGGACTTCCAGGGGACAGACAGACAGACAGACAGACAGACAGACAGACAGACAGACAGACAGACAGACAGACAGACAGACAGACAGACACGCTTGTGGAGGCGCTGCCGCATTTGTTGGTCGGCCTTCCCGCAGCAGGACCAACCACCCCGATCTCTCACCATCAAGATTTTGGAGTCCAAGAATAATTGTTCTTCGTGTACAACGGCACAATCTTCTACCTCCCTCTTCTACATGCACGCGCACTGCCATCTCGTGACGATCAACGGCTCTGCCTCCCTGTGTCACCACCTGTCGAAAGAAAGCCATCATCCCAAGTAAGTTTCTCGAAGGACAATCAATCAATTGCTGCAGGCGCCATGCCATGCCATGCCATGCCATGCACATTCGGCAAAGCTGAAACTCAGGGGGACATGCCGTCGATCATTTTGACGCGGGCCGAACGCAACTAGTTCTAAGAAAACCAGCAGCAGTTCGATGCGCAACCTCCCTCTTTCGCCTTCTCTTTTACAAGACATGTTATTATTAGCTCGACCGTCTCGACTCCTCTGCGTTGCATCGAGGACGGCGAGGAGTCAAGATGCGGCGTCATCAAGTAGAATGGGAACCTCAGAAGACACGGCCGAATCAAGCTTTGGGGAAGGCGGCCGGGATCGAGGCCTACGGGCGAGCATCTATCGGGACGCCAGCCTCCTCTCGCCAGCACTGTCGCACTTCGACTCTTCATGGAGACGCGTTGCACTCGTGCATGTGCATGTGAACAATCGTAAGAACGAACATGCAGTCAACTTGGATTTGTCAAGTCACCAGTGGACCTGAGTCGAACAAGCCGCACCAAGATTCATGCGCCTACAACTATGCCAATGCAAACCCTTTCCCGACACGATAGCTACCGACCTCCTCAACTCATTGACTTTGGTTGTATCAACCTCTAGAAAGAAGGCTACCACTCACCGAGTTGGACGGGTCACCTTTCATGACGCCTGCCTGTTCAAGCACCCGGGAGATGAGACTCAAATTGCTTCTTAGGCTAGTACATAGTGAGGCGCCACACCTCACATGACTTTTGCAGCAAATGTGAGGATATGTACAGCATGATGGACAGCTCTGCATGAAAATTCGAGAAGCAGATTCATAGCAGAAGGTATAATGTTTCAAATGGGACGGTATATCAACGTATACTCACTAACGTGTGTTGGGTTATGGTTCGAGCTCACGGCACATGCGATCCTGAAAGGACAACGACAATGTAGCCCGTATCTGCTCGTCGCGGTGTCATGTGTCAGCTTCAGGGTATGCCATGAGACGGAGAGTGATGTCCGTGTTCATGTTCAGACTGTGGACTTGCCACAGAATGATCCTCGAGACAGCCTTTCCGTACTTCTATCGGCAGACTACCAATTTCGCTGAGTAAGCGTTTCGCGAACCACGAGATTCAAAGCCGCCCGTAGCATCGTTAATGGAAGCATCATAGCAAGGCCTCACCCCTCGATCTCCGCCGACAACGCGCTATGTGCCTCTGCCACAGGCACTGGCAAGGTAATGACGCGCGGTGATATGCACGAGGGGGTCAACGGCAAGCATCCGCAATCGGTCCTGAACGTAGACGAGCTATTTCCTCGACATGACAAGAGCTCGTCCTTTGGTGGAAGCGAACGATTATACCGGCCGACGACCTCCGTTTCGCTGAAGACACCAGCTAGCGGCCACTATGGCGACGAAAGCGATTCCGACGAGGCTGACAGCCTGCACATGCACACGCACACGCACCCGCACACGCACATGCACCCGCACACGCACACGCACCCGCACACGCACACGCACATGCCCGCGACCAACGACCACCGACCACGGCAAGCACTGTCGCGTGCGAAGAGTGACTTTGGCCAAGGCGCACCGAACCCGCGACAGGCCCAGGCCCGCCATGGAAGTGAGGTGAGCA
This sequence comes from Mycosphaerella arachidis, assembly GCA_001297265.1. Taxonomy (NCBI): domain Eukaryota; kingdom Fungi; phylum Ascomycota; class Dothideomycetes; order Mycosphaerellales; family Mycosphaerellaceae; genus Mycosphaerella; species Mycosphaerella arachidis. The sequence goes on from LIHB01000118.1 coordinate 46,419, forward strand.
AGGGAGAAGAGTTGAACATGCGGCATGGCTGGCATAAGCAGCTGCAGAACGAGGAAGTCACGCGCAACTTGTCCGAGAACTTCTTCATGTACTACGAGGACAAGCGACACGAGACGGCAGGCAACCTCCCGCCAGATTTCAGCCCGTCGAAGTTGGTGACGGAGTGGCGCATGAAGGATCGCCTCAAGACAGTGTCGGCGTTGCTTGCAGTCTGTCTGAACGTGGGAGTCGATCCTCCGGATGTGATCAAGACGAATCCATGTGCGCGGCTGGAGTGTTGGGTGGATCCCGTCCCTCCGGACAGCAGCAACCAGAACTCGAACAACACCAACGCACAGATTGGGAAGAATCTTCAGTCGCAGTACGAGAACTTGTCGCTGCGCACAAGGTACAAGGTCATTCTGGACCCCACCATCGAGGAGCTGAAGAAGTACACCACGTCACTCCGAAGGACGGCACATAACGAGAGGATTCTTTTTCACTACAACGGACACGGTGTACCCAAGCCGACACAGAGTGGTGAGGTCTGGTGCTTCAATCGCAGCTACACCCAGTACATACCCATCAGCTTGGTGGATCTGCAAGAATGGTTGGGCGCCCCTGGTCTGTGGGTCTGGGATTGTAGTGCAGCGGGTGGCGTCATTCAGCATTTCCTGGAAGGTGCCGAGAAGCATAGCGCTGCGCAAACCGAAGTCCTGAAGCGCGATCCGAACAGAGCACAGTCGGGACAGCCACTTCCACGCTGGGAGGACTCCATACACCTCGCGGCTTGTCGCGACAACGAGGTGCTGCCGACCAATCCGGACCTACCTGCTGATCTCTTCACTTCGTGCCTCACGACTCCAATCATGATGGCTGTGCGCTTCTTCATCCTCCAGAACCCTCTGTCCTCAACTTCCGAGGTCACGCTCGCTGAAGCTCGGAATATTCCTGGCAAGGTCAGCGAGCGTAGAACACCGCTGGGAGAGCTTAATTGGATCTTTACAGCCATTACGGATACCATCGCGTGGAATTGCCTGGACAAACCTTTGTTTAAGAAGCTGTTCCGGCAAGATCTCATGGTCGCTGCGCTGTTCCGCAACTTCTTGCTTGCTCAGAGGGTGATGCGCATGTTCCATTGCCATCCTGTCTCACACCCCAAAATACCGGACACCCACGATCACCCACTCTGGAAGAGCTGGGATTTGGCCGTCGAGATGATCTTGGCACAGCTTCCAAAGCTCATTCAACAACAGAAGGCGAACGAAGCAGCCGCGGAAGCGGCGCCGAGTGGACAGACACCACCGCAACCAATACCCGAGCTCGATTACGTTCATTCCGACTTCTTTGCGGATCAGCTGTCGGCATTTGAGGTATATCTCAGCTCCGCGCCTAGCAACCCGGGCGCCGCAGGCTACGCAAAGCCACCCGAACAACTTCCCATCGTACTGCAGGTCCTACTCTCGCAAGTGCATCGGCTTAGGGCGCTGGTGCTTCTTTCGAAGTTCCTCGACTTGGGACCCTGGGCCGTTAACCTCGCGCTCAGTATCGGAATCTTCCCGTACGTGCTGAAGCTCCTCCAGTCGCAGGCACTCGAGCTCAAAGCTCCCATGGTCTTCATCTGGGCACGGATATTGGCGGTTGATCAGACCTGTCAGAACGACTTGCTCAAAGACCAAGGCTTCGCCTACTTTACCAACATCCTTGTCACTACCAGTGGCATTCCTGTCGGTAATGTGGCCGAGCACCGTGCAATGTGCACGTTCGTCATCGCCACGTTCTGCAGGGATTTTGGTCAGGGACGTAATGCTTGTCTGACCAACAACCCAGAACTGGTCGATGACTGCCTGCAGCATCTCAGCGACATGGAAAATCCTCTGCTGCGCCAGTTCAGTCTTTTGTGCTTGAGCAATCTTTGCAGAGACTTTCCCCCCGCCAGAGAAGCCTACATTCAACAGGGAGCACATGAGCGTATCTGCGATCGAAGCCACGACCCGGTGCCGGAGGTACGCGCGGCATGTTTGAATGCACTCGCGAGCTTTATCGCTACGCAGGATATCGAGCAGCGGGACAGCGTGGAGCTCGAGGAGATCATCGTTGGTATCGTCTGCTCGATGGGCATGGATGGTTCAATCATGGTCCGCAAGGAATTGACAATCCTCTACTCCGAGTACGTCAAGAAGTACGAGAAGCGCTTCATCACTGCCGCGTGGGAGCAACTCTTGGAAGAGCAAGAAAAGAAGCAAGGAAAGGCACCCAACGAGGATGACTTCGTTGCTGGCAGTGATGCGCCCGGCCTCAATGGCGGCATCAACGGCGTAAAGTCGCATCAGCGCAGCGTCTCTGCCAACATTCCAAGGAATGCGGATGCGACACCAGTCTTCATCAAGCCGAACGTGAGGACGGAGTACTCGAAGCGGACAGTGTACCGCGCTGTGTGGCGCCAGCTGATGAGTCTGTCTGCCGACCCACATCCCGAGGTGGCAAGGAATGCTGGAATCGTCGTTGATTACACCCTCAACGCTCTACTTGAGTCACCTCTTGGGCCTCATGCTGAAGCACTTCTTGATCTGATCGCGCTGCAAGGTCCTGTGAATGGAGCCCCGAAACTGTCCGTCACACCAGCCGCTGAGATCATGAGCAGACGACCCTCGCGAGATCTTGGCAGACCGGAAACGCCCCCAAGCCCGGCTCTGTCAACAGCAACTAAGCCGGACGGGTACTTTGCTCTTTCGCGAACCGCCAGTGTCGCTGCGGCGATGAAGAACCTCATAGGTTGGGGACCTAAGACGCCTGGCGAGATACCATCGACGCCGGGCTCTCCACCACATGCACGTCGCAGCTCAGTGTATAGTACTACCAGCACGCCGTACAGATCTCGACCCTTGACGCCAGCCGATGCGGCACAGTTGCCCCCGGACCTACTTGACAACATTCCAGGCCCGCCTCATCAGTCGCCAGCTCCCGTACCACCAACGCCTTACTACAAAGGTCGAGATGGCAAGGAACTGCCGCGCTTGCCTTTGAAGTCAGACTTCTTTGATTGGTCTGCGTCTTACTTCCGCGAACCGCAGATGCGGCCTTCGGAAGCGGACGAGCCAGGATCTAAAGACTACAACGAGCGATTGTGGCGTCGGAATCGCAACGACAAGATCATTGCGTCCACCCAACCACTGAAAGAAGCTGCAAACTCGAATCGCTGGGACAAGCCGTGCGGCTTCTTCGGCATTGGCGCTGCACCAGTGAAGATGGTCTTTCACCAATTCGAGAACCATCTGGTCACGAGTGATGACCGCGACAGTATAGCTGTGTGGGACTGGCACACGCAGTCACAGCTCAATCGTTTCAGCAATGGTAACCCGAAAGGTAGTCGCGTGACAGAGGTACGATTCATCAACGAGGACGATGTGGCAATGCTCATGACGGGCTCAAGTGACGGTGTCATCAAGATCTATCGGCATTATGAAGATCCAGACCAGATCCACCACGTCTCGAGCTTCCGTGCCTTGAGCGATCTCTTCGACAGCGAGAAGGGCCTGAGCTCTGGTTTGGTGTTCGACTGGCAGCAAGGGCAAGGCAGGGCACTCGTCGCGGGTGACGATCGCGTTGTCCGCGTCTGGCAAGTCGGCCAAGAACTATGCATCAGCGACATTCACACCCGCACTCGCTCTTGCATCACATCACTGACCTCCGACCAAGTCGAAGGCAACGTCTTCGTCGCCGGCTTCGGAAACGGCTCGGTGAAGGTTTTCGACCAACGCCTTCCCCGTAGCGATCAAATGCTCGTCTCCTGGAACGAGCACAAATCTTGGATCGTTGGCGCTCATCTCCAACGCGGCGGCATGCGCGAGCTCATCACCGCCGAAAGCAACGGCGGTATCCGTCTCTGGGACATTCGCATGAAAGGCTCAGTCGACAGCTACAACCCTCGCTCTGCGCGATCGCCTAGAAGTCTTCGCACACTGAGCGTACACGAGCACGCCCCCGTCTTCGCCACCGGTGGACGAGACCATACCATCCGTGTCTACAGCACGAAGAACATCTCGGTGGGGCGAAGCATTAGTAGTTTCGAGCCATATATGAGTTACCTTCGTGGCTTGAACACACCGAGGAATGCACCAATCACTGCCACTGCGTTTCACCCGCATCGCATGATGCTCGCGTGTGGAGCTGTCAATGATGGACACGTCAACCTCTTCAAGTGCGATGTGCCGGACTATGAAAAGAAGGGCGGCGTGGTGGATGAGTGGAAGAGCGAGTGGGACTAGGATTCTCGCCCTCCTACACAAGGTCTGAAAAGCATGGGGTTCGAGGCGGGATCGCCAGACTCGGGATGTTTTACTCCTTCGACGCTGCGGAGTGAGATTTCGACGCCGCCGCCGAGCGGGAGTGCGTTTGGGAGTATGGTGGGCATGGACGGACTTTTGGAACTTTAGCGTGGTGTTTGGGGTCCGTTATTATGATGGGGGGGGGGGGGGGGGTTCACGTACCGGTTGCGTGCGCCGTCAGCTTCTGCTATGCGTGATCCAGAGGTGTTGAGCGAGTTCGCTGGGATGGGATGGCACGGAATAATGAAGCGAGATACACAGCGATGCGCGGGCACGGCGGTGTAGTGATAGCATGGACTAAGGGTGGAGTATAGTCGAGAGCCGTTTACTGCCTTGAAGGACTTCGTTCATGAACGTTTCTTGCTAGATATACATACGTACGGCATGGGAACGGGACAGATCGTCGTCGTCCAGAGATGTCGTGCTTTGGGCGATTGGGTTTGCTCCTTTCATGACGCTACACCGAATTTAATGATGGAGAAAGAGTCGAGACTTCCCCAGAGTTCGTGTCAAGAGAGTATGTAATCCACAGTGCTACTCTATAGATTTCAAGTTCATTCTCAACTCCCGACCTTACAATCCATCTCGAAACCCACAAACCTCCTCCATCGCCCCCACCACCCCAAACAACTCACTATCCCCATACCTCCTCCCAACCACCTGCACATTCACCGGCGCGCCCTCAAACCCTCCTCCCTCCCACATCTCCTTCACGTGCGCGCACTTCTCGCTCAAAGGGACGTACCCCCGCGGGTAAGGCTGCTCCTCAGCTGTCTTCGCCTTGATAGGCGTCGGCAGCACCACGGCAGGATAATCCACCCAGTTCCACAACGCGGTGTAGTTCCAGTAGTAGGCCGTGTCGTGTTTGGAGGCGGGGCCGACGAAGCAGGGCGCGAGGACTACGTCGATGTCCTGGGCGTTCCAGTGCTCGACGAAAGCGATGCGGAAGTTGTCGCGGGCTACGCGGGCGGTGGAGATCTCCGTGGCGGTTCTCTCGCGTTCGGGTCCGGTGGGGTTGTCGAAGGTGGTGGTGACGGGGGAGAGGACGGTCTTGGTTAGGGGGTGCATTGGCTCGCCGGTTGCTGCTAGGGCGACTTTGGTCCCGAGACCCGAGTCGGGCCAGTAGGCTTGGCTGATCATTTTCATGGCTTCGGCGGTCTGGTAGGGGGTGTAGGGTTTGAGGATGAAGTTGGCGTTGCCTGCTAGTTTGGATTGTACCCATTGTAGGGCTTCGAGGACGGGGGGCTGCGGTGTTATGACGCCGTCGTTGAGCATGATGCCGATCTTGATGGGTTTCTTCACGCTGGTGTCGAGACCCGCCCATGGTAGTGGGATGATGCGAGGGTCGTGGAGGTGTTGGTTGGAGGACTTGAGAACGTGGGTGAAGAGGTTCATGTCGCGGAGGGAGCGTGCCATGGGGCCTGTTGAGCAGAGGACGTTCAGCTCCGCGGGGAAACCTTGGGGTAGGAAGTCTTTCATGGTGAGCGTGTAGGTTGTGGGCTTGAAGCCGAAGATTCCACAAAAGGCGGATGGGCCTCTGATAGAGCCGCCGATGTCTGTTCCAATGCCTGGCTGATGTCAGCACAGTGCAAAAGCTATGCACTCAGTCACTCTTAGTTACCGAGAACAGATCCGCGCATGGCGATCAGTGCCGACTCCCCACCCGTGGACCCTCCCGCAGATAAGTTGATGTTGTACGGGTTGTTTACACGACCCATGAAGCCATCACTCTCCAGATGCATGATACCCTGAGGCTGATTGGTCTTGACGTAGAACACAGCGCCGGCATCCCGCAGGATCTTGATCATCAATGAGTCCTCATCGTTGTACACCCGTGTCGAGAGATAGCCATAGCTCGAGTAGTGTCCAGCGATCGCCATGTGTTCTTTGACACTGACTGGAACACCGTGTAGCGGACCAATTGGCTTGCCATGCTTCGCGAGGTAGTCGTCGAGGTACCTTGCACGCTCAATCGCCTCGTTTGGAAAGTACTGGGTGAGACAGCATGTCAGCTGGTGAGCGATGGCGGCGCGTTTGGAGAATGCTGTGGCGACGGAGACTGCAGTGAGCTTCTTGCTGGCAATGGCTTGAGCAAGAGATGTTGCATCGTAGTTTTCTGTAATGTCAATGTCTTGCTTCGTTAGTATGCCACAGGTGCGCGGAACTTCTGTCACATCGACTGGTGGAGCCTCTGCGAAAGACTCTGGAAGACGGTACTGCTTCGGGATCGAGTCGTGAAGCTCTTGGACCAGCTTTTGTCGCGTCTTCTCAAAGGCTGGAGTCCCGTTCGGAACAGGTACTGTGTGAATCAACATAATGTGAATAGCGGTCCCAATGTAGCGTGTCCAGAGTGCAAGATTGTCATTTGGGCGAACATAGATCAGATATGCCGTCTCCTGTGTGCCCGTGGCCCCCGCCGGGCAGCCGGAGAGCTGCGCCTATCGCAGCACCATCCTAGACTTGTAGCATTACTGCGAACGACCAACTTGTGCGCTGCCCAAGGCTGCGGATCAGTGCTGCGGGGTCTGCTTCAGTGGAAGAGGAGCTCAATGATCGTGAAGGCTGTGAGATGTGATGGCTTGCGGATTGCTGTCGCTGCTTTGACCAGTCCGGCGCCCCAACCCCGATAAAGCTGAAGAATATCTCAACAGCCAGCCATGATGGCGACGAGGTATGGCAGGTCGTGTTGTAAACATCGGCATGTAGCAGTTGAATGCTAGAGTTGTCACCTAAATGTTGAGGCCCTATCACTTGCCTCGGGTCAAAGGAAGTCCACGACCGACAAACTGTATATGCACACCCCATGGGCGGCGGTCCGCTATTTAGCGTCGTACGAGCAGGGCGAGCGTGTGATCACTTCGAGCCAGGCAGAGCTACTATGAACATGTCACGTTCGTGGCCTGCGCAGGACATCTGCTGAGAAATGACCTTGGTAGTTGATCTGATCAATGGGTACGAACATTGTCTTCCAGGCTCGCGAGTAATTCACGACCATTACAATCATTGGAGAGACTCTCAATTGCTGATCGTAGGCGGCCCACTAACTCGATACGAATAGCATCGAGATTGATAAGTTCTACATGAAGTCGTTGTGTTTCCAGGGTATCGGAGAACTTGCGTACGGACACGACTTTGAGAGTGTTGTAGCAGTGAACACATAGTATCAGATAGGTGAAGTCAACTGTTTTCGGTGAACCTCCCCTTCTTTGTACCAACGTACCGTATGTCGGACCAGGGTGTTGCTGAGGAGCCCAGGCTCGCAAAATTGCGAGTGCGAGGCCGCGCTGATAGCGGCCGCGCTGCAGAGGCATTGTCGCCCACGATGACGTTGTGTTGAGAGATAGCAGATACTTGTCGCTGAGATCACCAACCTTCTCTCGTCCACATTCGGACTCGAACATCTTTCTTTGGCACCACAGTCCCAGCTGTTGGTATACGCCCTCTGGTTTTAGTTAGTTTCAAGCATTACGCAGGGGTAGTGAATCGAACTTACGGATGCTCCCACTTGCCATCAACAGGCTCGATCTCCCAAGCGCTGATGACAGCAGCCGCAAACAGCACGACTTCTCGCTCAGCGAACGTCTTGCCTTTACACATCTGCTTGCCTCCCCCCCAGACCTTCATTGTCTTGTAGTCAACGCTGACACCGTTCTGCTTTTCAGCGGTAGAATCGTGTACCCAGAATCTTCGTGGATCGAATCGATCTGGGTCACGGAAATAGCGGCCGTCGCTTTGGTGGACCACGTGCGGGATGCAGATATACTCTCCCTTCTTCAGCTCGAAGCTTTCTGGCTCCGACTTGCCCAAGAGCTTGGAGTCATCTGCGCTCTCACGCACGATGAAGTCTTGCTCGGCGACCTTGTAGCTCATGCTCGCAGCTTCAAGTCGCATTGTCTCGAAGAAAGCACCCTTGAGCAGAGGACAATGCCTCCACAATGAGTCCAAATCGATCTGCACCTCGTCGTCTGATGATGCCGCTCGCTGTACGTAAGGTGCGATCTCACCTCTGAGTTCCTGGAGCAGGCCCGGCTGTGAGTAGGCGTACCATATGAGCCAGAATATGACCTGATTGGCATTGATGTTCATGGCCCAGAAAACCGCGCCGTCACCACCTCCATATGCTCGCGATGGTGACTTCGCCGCGAACCAAGCTTTCGTGCGATCAGCCATTACGGTGCTACAATCGCTCATATCTCCCCATCGACTCTCAGGTTCGTGACCTTCCTGGAGGCGATGCAGAGCATCGTGATGGTCGATAATGGCGTTGATCACGCGCTCGCGAGCTCGCGCTGCTGGTGCAATAGCAGGCAGCCACTTTGGCGCCCCGGCCATAAACGCATTGAATCGGGCATCCATGGTCCAGAGGTCGTTCATTATATCAGGGTAGTTGACCAAGAACTGCCTACCCATGAGTGTTTCGGTGGCGATGTTGCCGACGAAATTCTTCATCATAGGGTGCAGAGAAAGTTCAGCGACCCATGGCTTGCCCGTTGAAGGATCTGCTTGACGCACAACCTTGGCTTTGCCGTCACGTTCCCACGAAGCTTGTTCGCTTAGAGAGGCAGCACCTGTGAGCATGTTCAGCACTCGCTTCTCGACCAGCCTCACAGTCGCGGGAATCGCCGAGTCCACAAAGGCTGTCCTCATCATACCGGAAAGAGCCGAGTGAATAGGTCCCCAGATTGCATCATGATCCATGTGGCGCACGGCGCCGCCATCATCCCAGAACGCTTCCATCGTACGAAGGACCATAGGCTCCATGCTGATGGGCGTGCCACGATCAACAAGAATCTGCTTCGCCATGCTCGGGGAGACGACGACATTATGCTTCGTGTTGCCCATGATGAGGCAATATATCGAGGCGTTGGGACCCAGGCTTTCCGCAGTCTTGCGAAGGAATCCGCCCATTCCAAGGACGAAAGAAGGAACGTGGCCTATCCATGGGATCCAGTACGGTATGATTGGTACAGTGTGGACTCGGTGTGCTGATCTTTGCTTCCGTATGGCTATGGCGAAGCGAATGCCAGTGTAGACGCGGGTCGTGAGAAGTGTCGCCGCGATAGTCATCACGATAGCCAACAGTGGATGCCGCAGTGCTGACCTCGTAAGCCATGCGGCGCCCGCGATGAGTTGCATGCTCATCGTGCCTGATCAGTATAAGGTAGTCTATGTTCAGTAGACGATGTCTTGGCCTGTCTGAATATATCTGCTGGCAAGCGAAAGGACAGATTCACGAGCTGAAGTCAGTGTTAGATCCGTGAGATGCATACCGCCCTACATGGCATGATCCTTGGTGCGCGGAATCCCTCGTCCGTGCTGCAAAGGAACCTGGCCCAATCATCTTACACAATTGATCCTGGGCAAGGTGCTGCACATACGAACGTGTACCGCTTGGCCAAGCCAAAGTCGCTTCGATCGAAGTCATGTAGATATATATTGTCGTGCTACACGACAGGTGGGAAAGCCCGGAGGAGGCGACGGAAATGGGAGGACGCGTATTGATGTTTGGGAAGGGAAGGACGTTAACACAACGCGAAACGTACACGAAAGAAAACACAGAGACGGTGGCGCACCGTCGGGCCGTCTCTCACCGAGATTGCCCTCACCCAATCGGCGGCGTAAAGCCGAGGGATATCGCCCACACAACGCAGTCATCGATGTAGCGAACCACACCAGGACCGATTGTTATACGATATGGTAGGAAGGTCGCGGAAGAAAGAAAAGCAGAATAATCGTCCGAGGCGGGACTAAATCGTATATCCATCTAGAAGTGACGTGCCTTTCTTGTCGAACATATCCGCATCACTTGCAACAGCTATCACGCGATCGAGGTAAAAAATCTATAGGCAACGACACGCCTCACATCCATGACTCCTGTCCCATCCTCACTTCGGGCCACCCTTCCTTCGGGCTATCCTTCCCTGGCCACCCTCGCTCATGCTTCCGCCGCCGCCACCTCCTCAAACTCCTCGGCAAATTCAACCCACGTCCCACAGAGTCCAGCTGTCCTAGATGATAGTCATCATGGTCGTCGCCATCGAAAGATAGATGTTCCCCCCTCTTCATCCTGACCAATTCTCAAGCCTCCCTTCGACGTTGCCTCGCGAGAATCTTCGAGCTCGACGTCGAGTTGCGCGAAGCGTGGGATCCAATCGGCGGCGAATTATTCGTCTTGGGTGATGCGCTTCTTTTTGGGTTTCATGGGTTCGGCTTTCTTGGGGGTTGGTCGTTGCTACTGCTGTATCTCTGCGTTCTGCTTCAGGAGGGAAGGGCCGTTCATGGTGGGTGGAGGGCGATGCGGTAGGTGTGAGGGGGTCGTCGTTGTTGTTGTTGATGATGATGATGTCGGTTGGGAGACGGCGGAGCTGCTTTTGTATTCCGGAACAGAAACCGTTCGAGATATTACTATCGTTGTCGGAGCCCATAGACCAGGTCGTGTGACTAAGTGAGGTGTTAGAATGAAGCCTAGCCGTTAGTTTATACTCAGTGGGTGTAGACAGAACACATCTCCAGAACTTGGAAGAATATGTTCCGCCAATAATACTGACAAGTTTTACGAACACTCTAGCACCATCTGTACCACGCCACGCTGAGCGACCATCACCAAGAGCAATGGCGGACAAGCGGCGAGACAGCACAATGTCATCATTCCTTTCACAACCACCTACCCAGCAAACGCAACGAAGCTAGGACTTTCGATGCACTCAACGTCGCTGTCCACAGATCTTCACCTCCAATGTCTCGACCAGCTCGCCCAGGTCGAACAGCATTTCCACGTTAAGCAGCATGCCCACCACAAGCAGCACACCTGCACCACTCGGACCCTCAGCCTTCGCGAAGAAATGGCTTCCAAGACTCGCCCACCCCCTCTCCAACTGGCCCGGCCACTGGTTCGAAGAAGGCGACAACCCCCTCGCAGAATCCACCCTCAGCGTAGACCACGTATACATAAAACAACTCCTGGACGTCCTCCACCTCTTCGACGACGACGTAGTCCGCCAGAGAATCTCACCCACCGACTATACCTCCCGCGAACACATCCGTCTTGATGGCGGCTTCGAGAAACCGTGGCGATCAAAGTACACCAATCCTTTCGCTGCTGCAGCGCCTTTGCGGGAGCTGGTGACGACGAGTGTCTGGTGGTTCAATCAGTGGAGGATTGGTGAAGTGACGCATACGAAGAGGGGAAGGAAGTGGAGTGAGGATGCGTGGGAGAGGATCTATACAGAGTATGTCGCGATGAAGGATAAGGGGCTGTGGCAGGGTAAGTTGGAGAGAGGGTTATCCAGGAAGACCAGGCAGGCGTTGCTGGATGATATGCCGCATTATGTTGAGGCATTTGTAGAGGTTGTGGATGATTAAATGATACGGATGTAGTGGAGGTTGGTTGCGGAGTCGTAGTTGATGCAAGGATAAATCAGATCGCTCGACTGATGCAAGAGCATTTGCGCGTGCTGTTCAGGTGTGTGAAGAACACCATGCCGAGGCGTCGATATGTGCCTTTCTTGGCATCGACCACTTCGAGGAGGAAACATCGGATTGAAGTGTCATCATCACCTCTCGCAGTTGATATTCGAGCGGCGGGCATGCAGAAGTGTTCTCTATCTTGCGAACCGACCGGTAGATCCACCCGTGTGTGATCAATGCTGAGGTCGATGGCAGTCAGATCACCTAAAGGCACGTGCCAATGATCTTGGTGGCCTGCTCGCTTAGTTAACGTGACAGGTAGTAACATTGCCGCTGCGTATCAACCTGTTGTGTCATCGGTGTGATGGTCAGTATCCATGCTGATGACGTCGTAGTAGTATTCGAAGATGTTTCAATCGTGATAACAGGGCTTGAGCGAGCATGGCCATTCCACTGATAGCCAAGAGAAGCTCGGAGCTCTGAACCGATTGTGCTGATCACTCCATATTGGTCGGCCAGCGTCCAGTATAGTCGTCCAGAGTGAGTCCCGGCGTAAACGGCTCTGCCATAAGCCTGCAACATACTCGTCCTGCAGAAGACGCTCGAATTGTTTCGCGATCCCATAGATTGCGACTATTCTATCGCCAAGCAATGCCAAGTGGTCTGCTGGAAGTCTTTCTGATGCATGCGCGCCGTCAGGGATTCCGCCCAGTCCAGTCCGCGCGCTGCCAGTTCTTGGCTGCGTAAGCATCGTGTACCTGATCTTGGCACCTCATTTAGCACACATCAAAGGCCAAGTACAGACCAAGACAGCCTCGACAGACTATTCTGTCCATTGGGGTATGTGTTTCAATGCTGAGGGAGCGAGTTGTCTGTAGCAACGATAGCATCGACAGTGAAGCGCAGGAATGTCGCCACCTGCAGGAATCGTAGCTTCCCTAGCATCTTCTATCTCGCTCGCTTCGGTCCTCCATCGGCAAGGTTGTGGGTGGTTTCCTTCATATCTTATCCTGCACAAGCTCGTCACATGAAGTCGTGCAGTAGCCGTCGAAGCTCACCCAAGCTCCCCGCACTCTTCTCCACGCATCATGTGCAACCATACCGCTGCTAGGCTGTGCTACAGTAGCAATCCGAACGGTGCCGGTGTATGGGCGATGGTGCAGTGTGAGGTTCATCATCGGCACGAAATCTCCGCTCCGCCTTTTGAGTTTGTTTGGAGGAAGGCGGTCATCTCAACCAGGGTCAACACAGACAGCCCCACTTAATATGAGGCCATACAAGCTGCTTTGCTTCTCAGCATTACTGTACGATAGCAGCGCGTCGACCGCAGAATGGCCTGCACCATGAATTGCTACAGTACGAGACGGCGGTGTACCTGTCACTTGCCTCCCTCCCTGCTATCCCGGCACGACCAAAGGGCAGCAGCTGACCCTCCCTGCTCATCCTCAGCACCTTAGACAACAAGCGTGTCAGAGCCCGGATTCTGGCGCAAGGCACATCCTACCTGACGTATCAGCCCGACATTATCTGCCACGCGACTGAAAGGATCCGCTTGCACATGATGCACTAAGTAGACCTAACACCCATACCGCTGTCTTCTTGCCATATGACTCTCCTCCTCGTTGTTCAGTACTTTCCCCCCAGTCGTTCCTCGCCGTGCACCAGCGCGCCTCGACGGCTTCGCTCGCGCACGCCACATAGAACATGGAGGACGGTGAGAAGTCAAGAGATGGGCCCAATCCTATATCCGCTACAGCGGACGACGGTCGAGCGAAGAGGCGTTTCGACTGGAAGGCGATGCTGGGTAACAGAAACGGCACGAGCACAAGACAGCATGGCGGCAGCGGCGATACATCTGACACGGAGCAAGAGAACACCAGAAAGAGACCAGCAAGGTGGAACATGGGGATGATGAATGCAGAGACAGACGAAGTACCTGGCTCAGTCTTGCTCTTGTCGAAAGTGTCCGAATACAACGAGCCGCTTGGACTCCGCAACGCACCAGCACGGACGTCCGCGTCCTCTTTACCTTACTCTCCCTCGAGATCGAGCTCCCAACAACGCCAAAGATCCTCGATACAAGAGAAGAAGCGAACACCAGATGGACAGTTTGTGCTCGAACCACAACCGGACGACTCCCTCAACGACCCGCTGAACTGGTCCAAATGGAGAAGGGATGCCGCGTTGCTATCGCTGGGCTTCTACTGCATGCTGGGTGGAGGCATGACTGCCATCTTGGCAGCCGGCTTCAATAACGTTGCACACGACTTCGGCGTGGCTCAGCCAAGGGTCGCACTCACTACGGGCCTGTACATGATGGGCTTGGGCATCGGCAGTGTACTGCTCAGTCCAACTGCCATCTTGTTCGGCAAGCGGCCTGTATACCTCGTGGCCTCGGTAGCTTTCGCACTTTCCGGCGTCTGGTGTGCTCGGTCAACGAGCTTCGGAAGTCTGATTGGAGCACGTATTTTCATGGGCGTTGCAGCGAGCAGCGTAGAATGTCTTCCTTCGGCTACCATTGCTGAGATCTACTTCTTGCATGAGAAGGGATACAGATTGGGCATCTACACTCTACTACTGCTTGGTGGCAAAAACCTGGTGCCCCTGGTCAGTGCAGCAATCATCGAAAGCCTCGGTTGGAGATGGGTCTTCTGGATTGTTGCCATTGTCGTGGCGTTTGGCGGTGTCCTGCTGTTTCTCTTCGTGCCGGAGACGTTCTGGGATAGAACACCGAAGCCTCGCCGGCCGAAGCCGAAGCAGCAGGGAAGTACATGGAGTGTACATCAAGTCTGGCAGCAGCTGTCGCACTCTCAGCCAACAAGTCCTGGACTTGAACGGAAGACGAGGCTCCTCCCGCCCAATCCGGAAGGTAACATCACCGACGGGCCTGCGACCGAGCACAAGGCTCCTGGTCGACATGCACACTTCCAGATCGAATCTCTCAATGACGGAAAGCGTGGAAGCAGCATCGATGACGGAGACGCGGAGAAGAAGGGCGACGAAAAATCATCACTTGAACCTGGGCAAGCCTCGCAGATCAGCCACCCTGCGATGCCATCATCTCCTGCTCCTGCTGTTGTAGGGCGCGACTACTTTCACAATCACGCAATTGATCATCCAGCCGCGGAAGCGCAACTCCCGCATGTGCTCTCCAGGACTTCGACAAACCGCAGCGAAGATCACGACCCTCGAAACGCCTACACCAAGCGCCTCGATTCCGCACCCGCTCAGACCTGGGTGCAATCTCTCAGACCTTTTGCTGGTCGCCTCTCGAGAGACAACTGGTTTAAAGTCGCCCTTCGCCCCTTCATCCTGTTTGCATACCCAAGCTTACTCTGGAGTGCTCTAGTGTACTCCCTTTCCATCGGCTGGCTCATCGTCATTTCAGAATCCATCACTTACGTCTACAAGAATCGCGACACCTATAACTTCACCTCGCTGCAGGCCGGTCTGGTGTACATCTCCCCATTCATCGGCGGTGTCCTGGGTACTGCCGTCGCCGGCAAGGTCTCGGATATCATAGTCCGCTACATGGCCCGCAAGAACGGCGGTATCTATGAACCTGAATTCCGTCTCGTCATGGCCGTCCCGATCGCTCTCACCACCACCATTGGTCTCATGGGATATGGCTGGAGCGCCCAAGAACGGGATGCGTGGATTGTGCCGACTGTCTTCTTCGGTATCATATCTTTCGGCTGCTCGCTGGGCAGCACTACCTCCATCACTTTCGCTGTGGACTCGTATCGACAGTATGCCGGCGAAGCGCTGGTCACGTTGAACTTCAGCAAGAACATCTTCCATGGTCTGGTGTTTAGTTTGTTCTTCAATGATTGGCTGGATAGTGATGGGAGTAGGAGGGTCTTCTTGGCGATTGGAGGTGTACAGCTGGGTTGTTTGCTTACGACGATTCCGATGTATATTTATGGCAAGAGGGCGAGGATG
Organism: Mycosphaerella arachidis; assembly: GCA_001297265.1. Classification (NCBI taxonomy): domain Eukaryota; kingdom Fungi; phylum Ascomycota; class Dothideomycetes; order Mycosphaerellales; family Mycosphaerellaceae; genus Mycosphaerella; species Mycosphaerella arachidis. The sequence continues at coordinate 62,075 of LIHB01000118.1, forward strand.
TGGACTGTGAGGAAGAATTTGATGGAGAAGTTTTAGCGATTGGAGATGGGTATGATCGCATTGGGCGAGTATTTGGCATTGCATTTGGGGTTAGGTATTCTTGCACACTGGCATAGTGGTTGAATGAAGTCGGTGCGTGTCTGGCCGCCTTTGGCGATGGTTCGAAGACGTCTGTGTATTGATGCTCTGCCCAACAGCATGGCACCACGACTGGGGTGTGGAGGAAAAAAGTTCAGGCGCCTGACCAGGATAGCACCTCTCCGGTCCAGGTGTCACTCCAGTCCATCATGTTCCGCCAGCAACAAGACGTTCAGATTCACTAACAATGAGTCGCCCTCATCGATCACTTTCGTCTTTGGAGCCGCTCTGCACGCCCTTGAGATGTCATCTCTCGTGCTACGGACCATCGGATGCCGTTCCTGCAGATGCTGATCCACACCATACAATGAGGGGAACACAAAGTTGGACAAGGCACAGGTAATTCACCTTGCAGGCTCGGCGGGAACCAACGACATCGAGATCTTCCGTCCACACACTCACTGTTCCGCACAGATTCGTATTCTTGGCAGGGCCTGTATGCTGCGTGAGTCGGCTCGTTCTTGCAACGGTACCCTGCCACCGCCGCCGTGAACTTTGCGCGCAAGCATATCGGCAGAGGCCACGACGAGCATACATATATGTATATCTATATCCATGATGCTTTTCCAAACGTCTCTTTGGCTTTTGAGACGTAGCTCATGATGTTTGCTCTGAAAGTCGCTGTGGCGGTTGCTGCATGTGTTGTGTCTACAGCTGCTGTGGACATTACCGTCAAAGCTACTGGTGGCAACTCTACCATCCACAAAGGTCAACCTTATGGATATGGCTTCTTGCACGAGGTACGTAACGTCCAACTGATCACCTCATCGTTGCTGACAAGTCGCCTCCAGGACATCAACAACAGCGGTGACGGCGGCATATACGCCGAGCTCATCCGCAATCGGGCTTTCCAGTTCAGCGAAAACTTCCCAGTGAACACGACTCTCAATGCCTACTTCCCAATCAACGGCGCCGGTCTCAGCGTTGTGTTTCCAGAACGACCACTATCGAAAGCACTCCCTGCCAATCTTCGGGTCAAGGCCGGAAATCGCAGTGGACCCGTGGGGTTCGAGAATGAAGGATATTGGGGCATGGATGTTAAGCAACAAACATACACTGGATCTTTCTGGGTCAAGGGCGCTTATAACGGTTGTTTCACTGCTTCTCTGAAATCAAATTTGACGGATGACGTGTTCGGATCTGTCCAGATCCCATCGAAGGCTGTGGCGGATGATTGGGTTGAGCACGAGTTCGAGCTGGTACCCGAGAAGAATGCGCCGAACTCGAACAACACCTTTGCAGTGACGTTTGACCCAGCCGGGGCTGCTGAAGGCTCTCTCGACTTCAATCTGATCAGCTTGTTCCCACCTACCTACAAAGGTCGCAAGAACGGTCTGCGTATCGACATTGCGGAGGCTCTGGCTGGACTGAACCCTACGTTCCTGAGATTCCCAGGTGGCAATATGCTCGAAGGTCGCACAAACTCGACCTACTGGGACTGGAAGGATACTCTTGGCCCACTTCGTGAACGCCCTGGCTTCCAAGGTGTCTGGGGGTATCAGCAGACTCATGGACTTGGCATCATGGAGTACCTCTACTGGGCCGAGGACATGGGCCTTGAGGCCGTTATCGGTGTCTGGGCGGGCCTTGCGCTCGACGGCAATGTCACTTCTGAGGAAGACCTTCAGCCTTTCATCGACGACGCCTTGAACCAAATTGAGTTCATCCGTGGTCCTGCGAACAGTACCTGGGGCGCACGCCGCGCCGAGCTGGGACATCCCGAGCCATTCGAGCTGAATTACGTCGAAATGGGCAACGAAGACTGGCTCGAAGGTTACCCCGAAGGCTGGGAAGCGTACAAATCCTACCGGCTCCCACTATTCTACGAGGCCATCACTACAGCATACCCTGACATCCAAGTCATCGCATCCGCCGCCACCTCTGACCCAGCCCCAGAAGGCGCGACCACCGGCCCAAGCACCAACGTCACCGATCGCCTCAACTTCAACAACACCCCCGGCGTAATCGGCGATTACCATCCCTACCGCGAACCAGACGAGCTGGTAATCGAATTCGACCGCTTCGACAACGATATCGGCCACATCATCGGCGAAACCGCAGCAACACACGTCAACGGCGCCCTTAAACCACGGTGGAACCACGGTCTCTACAAGTTCCCCTGGTGGATCGGTTCCGTCGGCGAAGCTGTCTCCCTCATCGGCTACGAGAGGAATAGCGACCGCATCCCAGGCACTTTTTACGCTCCAGTCCTGAGAAACATGAACCGCTGGCAATGGGCTATCACCATTCTCCAATTCGCCGCGGACCCAGCTCTCACTACACGATCCACGAGCTGGTATATCTGGTCTCTGTTCGCCCATCATCCCATCACTGAGACGCTCCCTACCGAAGGCACTTACGGACCCGTCTACTGGGGTGCTGGCAAGGACTCCAACCGGAATGATGCTTTGGTGTGGAAAGGTGCGGTGTACAACACTACGGACGGCGAAGCAGTCTCTATCTCCATCTCTTTCGAAGGTCTTAATGCTGGAGCGACGGCGAATCTCACGGTTCTCACAAACCCGGCCGGCGATCCTTATGCTGTGAACGACCCGTTCACGGGTGTCAATATCGTTAATAGGACCTCGACGGTCGTTACGGCGAGCGAAGGTGGCGTTTTCGAGTTCGAGTTGCCGGAGTTGAGTGTAGCTGTTCTCGACACGCAAGTCGGCCGAGGTTGAACTGATGATACTGTTCCAGCATCTAATGGTCCGCCGGCGTATAGTGGAGGTGGGAGAAAGCATAAGGAGCTCTAGTTTTATAGCCTTACTTCAGAGGTATTGTAGAATTTCAATCGGCCTTTCTAGGTGATGTATGTCACGATATCGGCGATGGCTACAGGTTCTGTGTCCCACGCGTCCGAGTCTTTGACCTGCGCGCCGGCCGGCGAATGACTTGCCTGTGGTTGGGCCATTGTCTCTATAGCGACTATGACGTGCCTGCAGAAGATGTTACGATAAGCTATGTATCCGCTAATGTAATGCTTCCTGGGATGCATCTTATAGCGCGGTATTGGCATGATGTTTGTCTGGGCTGTAGTCCTCGAGAGGGAAGGGGGGAAGCTTAGATTTTGGTTCGTTGTCGATATAGTCATCTAAACCCTTACGATGCATTGCATTCGCACATCACGGACGTTGCTCTGCCAGAAGACTCATGGCATGTGGTCGAATACTCCACAATATACTGGGAAGATTGTTGATAGAGATGCTGGATCAGCGGAGAGGGTTGGATCTCAGGAAACTCTCGAGTCCGTGAATACCGACATCCAGCGGGGCCATTTCTGGAGGTGGATCTTGGGCTGGCATTGTACGACCCTAAAACTAAGGGGCATCAAGGAAGATATGTCACTTTGCCCGGAACTTCGAGTAGTGGTCCCAGAGACCGACGATCCTGACACGTACGTTGTCAGATCTGTGTGTGGCTTTTGGGTACGATTTGGATTCTGGTCGGAGCTGAACTTGAGTGATTTTCTCGCTGCCGATTTCCGGCTGTGCACATCATATCGGTTTTAGTGTGTCGGGGGTTCTAGCATATCCTGTGGACGTCTTCTTGGCTTATGTCCTGCTAGTGATGTCTCACTTTGGCGGATGCAGGATCAGTCCGGATTAGGATTCCAACATCAAGGAGTATTTCGTCGTTGTCATCATGTATAACGTTTCGATCGGGTTCGCTGGTGGTGCTGACGCGGCAGCTGTCATCTAAGCAGCGATCGAGCTCTACGGCTTCTACCTTTGAGCAGGCTTTAGCGTTCTGGTCGTGATGTGCTGTCAGACTTGGGGCTTCGGCGTATCTGGACTCTACCACGAATGGCTTGTTGAGGCAGACATGATTATTCGGCCTGGCGTGCTTGGGAACTGCGCATTATTCAATGGTCTTCATAGCCGTGCTAATGCTGCTGCTGAGGGCGGGAAGATTTCGCGGATTCGATTTTTCATGGTTTTCATAGCTGGCGCTTCTATCTGGTATTGATTCCCGATCTTGAGCTTCGTTGCGCTCAGCTGCTTTACCTGGATTCGCTGGATAGCGGGTAATACTCTTGTAGTTAATCAGTTGTTCGGCATGCAGACTGGTCTTGGACTTTTCCTGCTTACATTCGACTAGTCTCAAATCGTATACAACACGAATCCGCTTCTATCGCATTCTTGGGCGGCTATCAAAGTCTTCGTTGGGTTTGCAGTACCCTTCTGAGTAGTTGTGCCCGGTCTCTACTATACCGCCGTCTGGTTCACGAACTACCTTACCCTGATAACTGCACATGTCTACCATCGATTTGAATTAGAGTATGGTGTCTCGAAAGTACTTACTGCAGCCGGCACACTGGATCCAGTGGCTCATACAGAGTATTCACCTCCGCACCTGAGCACCACGTTCGTATCAATGACGACGATCCTCGTACACGTCTGGCTCTGGTATAGCAGCGACAATTATCTAACTTTTCCAGGAGTCGAGAAGCTGGATATTTATGTTCGCTTGATGCGTTAGTAGAAGGAAGTGCCATGGTGGTGGAACGCGGTGCTTCTGGTTGTTTTTACCGCACGTTCCATGGTGCTCGCAGAGATCTACAACACGCAGCTTCCAGTGCACGGCATCTTCTTGGTGCTACTTAATATCGCCGTGTACATGGTCCTATGCGAAATAATCAGTAACGTGATTGCCAACCAGCTGAACGTGCTGTCGGATCTCATCAGCGGATGTATGTACAGTGGCAAGCCACTAGCGAACATCGTATTCAAGATTCTGTCCGCAGACGTGGTCAGCCAGGGCATTTTCTTCGCGCAAGACCAGAAGTTGGGACATTACCTCAAGGTTGCGCCTCGGACCGTGTACTTCGCGCAAGGCTTCGCCTGTATGCTCGGTGCACTCACGCAGACTGGAGTTAGTCCCTGGATGCCGGGCAACATTGACAATGTCTGCTCTTCCGACCAGCCGGACTCTTTCACCTGCCCCAACGGCCGGACCTTCTCCTCGCCATCCGTCATATGGGGCCCTGTCGGTCCTGGGCGACCCGATAGCGTCGGCAAGATCGACAGTGGGCTGTAGCATTTCTTTCTAGATTGCTGCTTTGGTGCCATGGCTGACATAGGGTGCGTGGAAGTACACGAAGGAGGATTGGTTGAAGCAAATAAAATGGCCTTGGATCTTTGGTATGTTATCTGCGATGAAATATAGGTATAATCTGACTGACCGGTCTCTATACAGTTGGAACATACAACGTACTGCCTGCGTAAGTCTGGAATTTTTTGACCTTGGCGCTCCGAGATGACCCTGCGACTGTCTCCTTGCTTAGCATTGGTTGTTAAGACACTCCCACGTGGTGTTCGAGTATTGCTGACACGCTTCTCGTCGGGTAAGAGTGGCATCGACTACTCGTCATGGGCGATTGTCAATCTCATTTTCGATCACTGGCTCAAGCACCGAGTACGTACCATCACGTGTATTTCGCAGCAACGCTGACCCATGCCCACAGTTATTCGCGTGGTAGGAAACTTTCATCCTGGCTGTGGCTATCAGCTTTCGTACCGCCTTTGCAGGCACCGTCATTTTCTTCGCTGTCAGCTACCAGCGCTGTTCATTCCCATGCTGGTGGGGCAGGAAAGGGTTGGCATACAAGCACATGCCGCAGACCGGGTACTTTGGCCCGCCGAATGGGACATGGTCGTAGGTAGTTAGAGCGGGGGGTACACAAGAAAATCGATCTTCATCAAGTTCCCACGTACCCATTAGCGCATAATCGCGAATTGTCCAGCGAGAACGGATACTCCAGTGTTGTCTGCATCCCAACTTTGATCCCGGCCGACTACCGTTCCAGTCTCGAGATCTTCTCCTTCGACTTCGTCAGTTGCATCGAGTGGGCGTGAGAGCAGACTGGCAGTGAATCAGGTTCTCCCAGGTAACCCTTCCGAGCCTTCAAGGCCGGCATGCGAAGATTGTTAACAATGTCGTCTGGAGTATTCTCTACTGGAGGAGTATCTGCCGTTACTTACAGAATGATTATTACCAAGAGACGTGTCCCATATGATTCCCATACACATCGTGAATTTGAGAAGAGCCGTCTCTGTGACCGGAAGGCGATGAATTGACTCCAAATGCGGCTCGAAAACTATTCCATCCCTATCCTTGCCTCATAGAATCTTGTGTATTCGCCTGTTATGTCATATGCTAGGAGGAGACCTATCGCGAAGGCATTACGCCCTTGACCGAACAAAAACATCAACATTCCATGAGTATTGCGTAATTTATGAGCAGCACAGCACACCTGGCCAAGCGAATTCCGGAACTTCTACTCATGAATCTCCTGTGGGCTGACAGGACACTTTATGTATCCTTGCAGTCTCGTGACGGGATACCTGTCTGGCAATGCCTGGAACTATGAATCTTCCTCTGCAGCTGCCTTCTGTCCCTGTATGACTACGACTGAGCAAGTCTCTAGACCGTCCCAGGCAGACCCCGTGCTTCCTCTCGTGGTGACGACCAAGCTAATCAATCGGTAAGTGTTGCGTAGACCCCGGTGCATCATACCGGTAACCAGGCTCTCGGCAGATCTATTCGGGGGTTTCGGCCGTCGACAAGACAATTCCTGAGCTTGAGACCACTGCGTTCCCTGCGTCCTACGTGGCGACCTGTGTTTGTAGCAAACGAAGCTGATCAGAGTTTGCAATGGCACGTTCGATGATGTGGATGTGAATGCCATCTCAATTTCGTCGTTTGACTCGCTGTATCAATGGGACATCTGAGACAGGTACTAGATTTTCTCCAAAAGAGACCCAATGAGTCTCTTCACGTCCACTTCAACTCAGCCTTCCCCACTCCGGCCTGACCTCAACATGCTCACCCTCCACAACCTTCCCACGATCCCACTCCCTCCCTTCACCTATCTTGCTCCACCTCACACTCTCAACATCCCCCTCACCATCTATCGTCTTCGTGCCGCTGCCTCCCCTCTCCCACTTTCCCACCTCGTCTTCCGTAAAGCCCGCAGCACGTAATCTCTCAGCGCCGGACTTCCTCCACTTCGCTCGATCCCGCATTGCTTCCAGCGCCATCTCCCAATCGTCATTATCACCGTCTTCGTTGTCGTCGAGAGCGACATCTTCCTTCGGGTCGTACTTCGAATCGAAGCGGACGTCTATGTGGGAGTCTTTGTGTGCGCCGCGACCTCGTGTGCGGGGCTTTGTTGAGGATTCGAGTCCGAGGACATCGTCCAGTGGATCTGAGTCAGAGGCGTCTCTGTTGCCCCAATTGTCTGGGCGATGGTAATTTCTTTCGGGTGACTTCCGCGCTCTTCTTGAGCGCGTGCGACCATCTCGTCTTGGATCCCCTCGCTCTCGCCCTGATCGCTCCTCCTCTTCCTTGGCTCCGTCCCTCTCCTCATGCCTCCGCCTCGCCGGATACACCTCTCTTTCCCTCCTCCTGGCTTCTTTTCGCGTCTTTTTACTTGGCGATCTCGATCTCGATCGGCTCCTCTCCTTCTCGTCCCTCTTCCATCTCCTCAACCTCGCCCGACTCTGCTCCGCCTCCCTCTTCAACAGTGCAGCATTATGACTATCCGCCTCTTTCACGATATGTTTCAGGAATCTTGTATTCGGCTTAGGTGGATCCCTATTCCTTGGGCTGGTATTGTTCAAGAGCGATCCTAAGCCATTTGCGATGAAGCGGTTGGTGTCTTTGCGCTCGGCGTCGCGTTTGAGCAATTGGGCGACATAGTCGTCGGTGACGTCGGAGGCCATGCCCAAGAGTTTTCTGAGACGGGAAGATGTTCTGGTGGTAGAGATTGGTGGTATTGAAGGAAGTGAAGTGTCCGAGGTCAGTGGGTTAATCGAAGTTTGATGGGGCGTGTGACGAGATACTTGATGAGTCGTGCGATTACATAACCATCACTCCACAGGATAAAAGTTCCCATTCGTTTCATCATCTTGGCGGGACCATGTCCTTTACACATAACAGTACCCCCCATTCGCGCCCTGGGCACCGCCACAAGCGCGTGTTGCTACGATTGGTGAGTCATCCCAGCAGTAGATCGTTGGTGCTGCGAGAGGTGCTTGGATGAGACTCGCTGCTACGGTGAGGTGCAGAATCAGGGGCAAGCATGGCTGGCAACAAGTGAGATGGGCAAGACTATTCGCAGCTGAGCAGACGATCGTCGAGGCTGTGATCCAGTATCGAGTAACATTAGATTCGGGGGGAGGGGGCCCCCGGGGGTGGGGGGGGGGCAGCGGGGAAGGGCTTCCGTGCTGATACATGATGGATGCTGATATCGCGATGCTGCAGCCTTGTGCAGTGTGCTCGGCTCGCGACGGAATCAATGCTGCATTGCAAGCTTAGGGCTTTCTCTGAGACTCACAATTCAGGCGGGTTGGCTCGTTGTGTGTAGTCGATTATTGCTGTCCGAGTCGAGACAGGGCAACCATTATGAGGCATCGATACATGTGTGTAAGCTGACTACGCTGTCGAGTTTCCAAAAGCAGGAGAGAGCGCGCGGGAAAGAAGCAGCGGAATCGCTTCCGCGTCGCGCTTTTGTTGACATTCAAGTAAACAGTGGCAACGCCATAGACTTCGATTCTACAGTCATTCGATCAAGACAATATGGACCCTCAAGCAGCACTCGCCATCCTCCAACAACCCCAACTACAATCGCTCTCCATCCTGTCGCTTTCGGAACCCCTCCTCAACACCACCATCAACGCGCCCAAATCGCCCTCGCGTCGCTACTCTAATGCCTCCCAAGCAACGCAAACACCGTCCTCGCTGGCCGCAGACCTAATCCACTACCGCGACCTCTTCTCAAAACTACGCTTCTCCTACGTTGAGCAAGTCACAAAGGAGCGCTTCCTCCGCGGTGTCACCGCCGAGACACCCGAGTTTGTGTCTGCCGCAGAGAACGCCAAGTTCGACGAGGCGTTGAAAGGCGAGAAAGCCGCGCTGAAGCAGAAGAAAGTAGAAGTTCGCGAGATCGTCGGCGTGCTAGAAGAGCAGGGACGAAGTCTAGCGAAGCGGTACGAGAATGTTCAGCTCCAGACAAGGCAGCTGGAAAGTCTGCCTGCCGACATCGCGTACCTTGAAGAGACGATCGAGGGATTGAAGATGAAGCAGGAGCCGAGAAGTGAGGATCCGCAGATGCAGCTGAACTTGCAGCAGACGCGACAGTTGCTGGATGATAAGCACCGGGAGATGAGGAGTGTGGATATGGAGATTGAGAGGTTACAAGCTGCGTTGCCTGCGAAACGAGCGGAGGTGCAGAGATTGAGAGACGAGTTGGCGCCGATCCAGATGAGAAAAATCAAGGCTGTGGAGGAGGCACAAGAAGCGAAGAGGAGGCGGGAGATGGGCGCTGGTGCAGATGAGTTGGAGGAGAAGGGCAGGTGGTTGAGGGGTGTTGACACGAGTTTGAAGGCTATGCTGGAGGTTTGAGGAGGCACAAAGCGGTCCATCGGGGTGTGCGGCGTTCTGGATCACTTGGAAGGTTAAGAATACACCCTTTGCTATCACAAGTCATGTTTCTTCTCTGGCCGCCTTTCTCGGCAGCGTCTACTACGCTGGAGCCACAGCGACTTATCGTCGAGGAACAGGGCCAGACATTCGCTTGCAGTGGTCCATCAGGCGGTTGGACGCTATGCATCGTGTCATTGGGTCCACGCCTGACCCGATAATGTGGTTTCAACGACAACGTGATTCCAACGACCACACGCCACGCATGGGACCACTATTCGATGCAGAATCTTTCACCTCTACCTTGAATCCAGCATTTGCCTCCGGCGCCAAAGATGATACGGGTGGAGACTTTAGCCCTCGAACTGGTCACCGATGCGAACTCCGAACGACATGACTAAGCCGATGGGCAAAATGCCAGTTGAGACGACACTTCATTCTAAGCTGATTCATCTCCACTTATACAACATCACCTTTGCCGAGTTCTCGACCACTGACAAGATGGGACTCGCCACGTCCGTGGAATAGGTGACCAGTTCTGGTGCGTTTGCTGACCATTCCCTAAGGTTACATCCATCCCTCCGCAGTTTCTGCGGGCGCCATGATGCTTGTTTGGAGCTCACAGCTCCACCTCATCGACCATCGGCGTCTGGTCGAGCTGTCTGCTTCGCGATGATCATATACATAGCCGCGTGGTTCCGTACGTATAGTTGTGAGCACATCTCCATCTGTTCCTCGTCTTGGAAAGAATACATCGTCGAAGCAAGCAAACTATAGCACGATTCACACCAGTAACAATCTATCGTCATGCCGGGGCAATACGCAATCTACCCATCTCTCCGCGACAAGGTTGTTGTCGTGACTGGCGGAGCAGAAGGGATCGGAGGAGCCACTGTCGAGATGTTCTCCCACCAAGGCGCCAAAGCAATCATCTTGGACATCTCAGAAACCTCCGCCCACAAACTCATCGAGAAAATCAAAACGGACGCCACGCAAACGACCCAGATCCCAACCTTCTACCAATGCGACGTAATAGACCTCCCCCGCCTCAAGTCCATCTCCGAAGACATCATCTCCACACACGGCGGCGTCAGCGTCCTCATCAACAACGCCGCCTGCGCCGGCGGCAAAGCCCGCGCAGGAACTTTCGCAGTCGATGCTGAAACCTGGCAATTCAACGTCGATGTCAACCTCCGTCATCAATTCTTCCTGACCCAATACCTCGCCCCCTCCATGAAGAAACTAGGTGGTGGCAGTATCATCAACATGGGCAGCATCTCCTGGCGAATCCCAGCAACGGGCCTACCAATCTACACTACCTGCAAAGCCGCCGTTCTCGGCCTCACCCGGACCCACGCGCGCGAGTTCGGCAAGGACAACATCCGTGTCAATTCCGTCATGCCAGGCTCCATCGCCACTGAGCGCCAGATTGCGGAAGTCTTGACCCCGGAGTATAAGCAGGAGACGTTGGATGCGCAGGCGTTGAAGAGGGTTCTGGTTCCGGAAGAGGTGGCGAGGGTGATTTTGTTTTTGGCGAGTGATGATGCGAGTGCGATTACGGGGAGTAGTTATTGTGTTGATGGTGGTTGGGTCAGTGATCCTTGACTACCTGTGCTCGGGTGGAGGCATGCGTGGAATTGTCAGGTGAGAAAGAGTAATGTGGTTTCTCTTTGGGATGGGGATACGGAGGATCGGACGCCGGTGAAGGTCGTTCAGAGGGTTTTGGAGGAGAAGGGTTGGCAGAGTCGGATAGGAAGGTATATGGATGCATTTGGATCGCAGCAGACCTTCTGGTCTCGCGTGGTGTTGCTGTGAGCATAGATAATAAGTAAGAAGCCCGCAGAATCTATCGATCCAGCCAGAGCTAAAGCCAAAACGTATATTTCGATCGATCTCCGGCAATTCGGTATCGGCCGGTGAATCTCGTGTGGTAGGTTACGATGTCTGCCATAATTGGCCTTGTGCACGAACCTTTGAGCAACTTTACCCAGAACGATTCTAGTCAGTCAGACTCGTACGCAAGGTCTTCAAATTATGGCAGACCGCAAGAGGAGCCGATAAGAACTCATGAAAGTCTCAAGCTATATTTCTGACCTAACATGTTCCCTGGCTAAAGCTAGCTAGTGATCATACTCTCAAGAATCGATATGGCGCAGCGCAGAACCGGCGAGAGCCTCAACGACGAGGGAACTAAGCCCACCCTTCGAAACTTCACCATCTCGCAGGAAAGATTACAAGCACTCACCATCGAGCTCAGTGACTGCGCCAACCGCCACTAACAACGATATAGAAGCCAACAACGAAGTCCTCAACTCTCACGCCGGCCTCACTCTAGTCCAAACCTTCAACAAAGCCTTCCGCACCTTAACCTAGGGAAGACTCCTCCTCTGCACTTTAGCCGTCTCAATCGAATAACCCTAACAATGCTCGCATACTCCATGGACCAAGGCACGGCTTACCTCTTCAATGTCATCGCCGCCTCAGCCTTTAGTCGCTATTCCTCCCTCGACGCCATCAATATCGCTGGCCAGCTCGTCTGTTCAATTTCTAAACCTTTCCTCGGAAGCCTAGCGGCTATGGTGTCCAGTCTAATAACCTATGTAGTTGTCCTCATATTCTATGCCGTTGGGTTCGCCGTTGCTGATAGTGGGCAGCGTATTGCTTACTTCACGGCTTTCGGCAAGTCTGGAACGGACCTGCTGGGAGATATCATCGTGGCAGACATGACTAGTCTCCAATGGCGAGGCTTCTTTGTCGCTCTCTCGCAGGCCTCCTCTTTATCGTAACAGTCTTCATCGATGGCTTAATCTCCAATGATTTCGTGCCGGATGACTGGCGACAGGGCCTGGGCATGTCCGCCGATTTTGGTGCAGGTTCTCGTTTTTCCTAGGATTTTTACGTTGTATCCCATGGAGCATAAAACGCAGAAGTTGGAGATGGTCTCGATGGGAGGGAGTAAGTTCGCATGAACTGGAGGACTCGACGAAATGAAGAAGAAGTCTTAGCTCCAACTCGCCTGGCAGGGCATAATCGACATCGACCTCCTCGGCCTTCTCTTACCAGATTTCGGGTTCGCGCTCGTCCTTCTGTTCCTGGACTTGTACATCGCAGGAAAAGGCGGTTTCTCTAACCTCTATATGATCGCCATGCTCACTTCCGCCCTGATTCTCTTGGTGAGTTTCATCTTCTTCGAAATCTGCTTCGCCCACAACCCTTGCTGTTCCCGCCAAGTTCTGCCGAATAGAGCTTTTATCTCCGCGCTCAGGATCGATATTTTCGGCCCCCTCGCTTCAGTCCGTTCGAAGTATTTCGCTTCGTACATCCTCGCCGCCGAGAATTGGAATTTGTATAATACGAACCTTGTTACGAATACTGTCAGTCTCGTTCTGGTTGTTTTGGGGGCCGATCCCAGGCTTGATTCTCGCGAAAACGTATAGATTTAGGGACTCATGATCGTAGGTGCGGTCCTGCGTCTGATGGGATATGGGACTCAGGTCAGTGGAGATGGATCTACGACGAATGCCGCGGCCCTGGTGATGTCTCAGGTCCTATCTACATTTGAAAACTTTCACAGTTGTCGGTTCGAGTGGGATCCAAGGCGTCATTTCCCCAGGAAGATCTCGCATCCACCATCACCTAGCTTTCTTTATAGTCTTCCCTAGCCAGTTCGATTGCATCTACCATCGCGGCCGTATTCTAGGGAGATCGTATGCTCCCTTGGATGAGGCAGGAGTATCCGGCTGAGGTTTTGAATGCGCAGCTTAGTAGGATTCTTAGGAGTATCAAGACTTTAACATATTACCCTTAGATATCTACGGCGAGAGGGTGTAGTATAAGGCTGTATTAGAGAAAGAATAGAGTGCTCTTTATTACTAGTATCGCGCCGACGGCTGTCTTATTGCTGTTTTGCTTTTTAATGCCGAGTAACTTCCTATGTACCTACTACTAGGGCTGTATACTAATGTTGCTAGTGCAGATCCTTACTTAGAGAAGTAGGATAACCTAGTTAGTAACATAGAGAAGATGTAGAAGACATCGGGCGTAAAGAGGGCCGGTAGCAGAGGAGATAGACTCTATAGTAGAGTCTCTAGAATATAAGCAATCGTTAATAGTTATAGGACTAAGGTTATAATTAATTCCGGAGCGAGCGGGAATTTTACCTCCGAAACATTTATAAGGACTAGAGGGATCGTAACCTAAAAGAAAGACGAAGGGTATAAATTAATCGCGGTAGACGGATTATCCTTACCTAGTATAGAGTAAGAGACAATACCGCTACTACTAGTAATCTAATAGTACTATAAGGAAATTATCTTAGCTATTACTAATATAGCTAATTATAACATTATATTAGGTATACCTTAGTTAAGAAAGTATAATCTAATAATTAACTAGAAGAGAGGAGTACTTATATTTAGGGAATATAATTACGTTATTAACATTTAGCCTACGTAGTAGTAGTAATTACTAGTAGATAAGGTAAGGAAATAGCTAAATAAGAAATAGCTTACGCTAACGAGAAGGATAAGAGAACTACCTTTAACCGGGATAGATACTAGCGTAGGGCCGCTAGGTTATAAAGTTACTAGAAGTAATAGAAGTAACGTACTATTAAAGGATACTAATATCTTAGAGTTAAGTATTCCTAAGGAGTATTATAAGTAGTCGCGACTCTTTAAAGAGGAGTAAGGTAAAGAAGCCCTTCCTAAGTACCGCCTATAGGATTATAAGATTAACATTTAGCTAGGGAAAGAGCCTCTATAGAGACCCCTATATTAAATATCTAAGAAAGAGCTATAGACCCTATAAGAATAGCTAAAGGAGAAGCTAGCTAAAGGATAGATAAGAAGATCTACCTCGAGCGTAGGAACTCTATATATATTTATTCTAAAAGTAAACGGGAAGTTATAACTTATATAAGACTATAGAAAGTTAAACAAGATTATAATTAAGAACTAATATCCGCTACCTAATATTAAAGAAGCGTAAGATAGATTAACTAGATCGGACTAGTATACGAAGATTAACCTACGAGATACCTTCTACGCTATATAAATAGTAGAAGGAGAGGAATAGAAAACCGCTTTTAGAACAAGATATAGACTATATAAATTCTTAGTTATAATAATAGGATTAACTAACGTACCCGTATCCTACTAGGACCTTATTAACGAAACAATTAGAGACCTACTTAACGTATACATTATCGCTTATATAGATAATATACTAGTCTATACAAAAGAATCCCTTTAAGATTATATAAAGTAGGTCTAGGACGTATTTAAACGGCTTACGCGCTTAGGATTTAAGACGGTACTCGAGAAATGCAAATTCTATAAGAAAGAAGTTAAATTCTTAGGCTTTATTATTAGTATAATAGGGATAATAATCGACCCTACAAAAACATAGTTAATTAGAGAATAGCTAGAACTAAAGACAGTTAAGAATGTATAGTTATTCCTTAGACTTACTAACTACAACCGGAAATTTATTAGGGACTATTTAAAAATAGTAGTACTAATAATAATACTTACGAGAAAAGACGTTAACTAGAAATAGAGAAAGGAGTAAACTAATACGTTTAAATAACTTAAGAAACAAAATATATTAGCCCCTATACTTTAACTATTTAATAGTAGTAAGGAAGTCTATATTAAGACTAATACATCTAATATAGTAATAGGCGCGTATTTAATATAGACATATAATAGGTAGAGACATCTAGTAGCCTATTACTCCTAGAAAATAACTATAGTAGAATAGAACTATAACATCTATAATAAAGAGCTTCTAGCTATTATTACTACTATATAATATTAGAGAGTATATATTAAGGGCCTACTAAAGTTAACGATTTATTCTAACTGTAAGAATCTTACGTACTTTACGACGACGAAAGAACTTACCTAAAGGTAAGCCCGCTAGTTAGAGCTACTAGCGTAGTATAGGTTCGAGATTAAATATACTCTAGGAAGAGAAAACGGCCGCGCTAATACGCTAAGCTAAAGAAGTAACTATATAGAAGGAAAGGAACTAGTATAATACAAAATACTAAGAACGAACTCTAACGGAAGTCTTAGTATAAATATAAGAGAATTTAATAACATCGTACGGATATTAGGCGATAAGAACGAGTAATTCCCTATATTATAAAGGAAATACTTAGTACTAAAGAATTAAGAAGAAGAGTATATACAACAATATTACGACGAACTAAAATATAGATACCCTAGAACTTTAAAAACAAGAGACCTAATATAACGTAGCTTCTTATTTCTATAAATAAGGCTAGAGATATTACGTTATATAGATAATACGTATACTACTAATAGAATAAGGCTATAAGATACGTAAAGTATAGTTACCTATAGTTTAGGATACTACTAATAAAGCTATAGGACGAAGTTATAATAGAATTTATTATAAAGCTCCTACTATTAAAAGACTAAGCTATAAAACAACTATATAACATAATACTAGTTATAGTTAATAGACTTATAAAATACGTATACTTTATTCCTATATTAGAGATATATAATATAGAGTAGCTTAGATACCTCGTACTAGATAGACTTATCTAATACTATAGATTCCGTTAAGCATTTATTATAGATAGAGACAAGCTATTTATATTAAATTACTAGAAAACGCTTATAGAAACAATTAGAATTAAATATAAGCTTTTAACGGTATATTATCTAGAAGTAGACGGATAGACTAAGAGGATAAATTAGACGCTAGAGTAATAATTATAACATTATATTAACTACGTATAAGATAACTAGGTTTTACTACTACTAATAGCGCAGATTATACTAAACAATTATAAATTAAAGACAACTTTAACGATACTATTCTATATAAACTTTAGTAAAGATCCTAACGTATTTAAAACACCTAGATCCTACCTATAAGCTAAAAGAGCAATTGTAATAATAGATACTCTTAAGGAAGTATATAAAGAAATACGTAAAGTAATTAAAGATATATAACGAAAACTATCTTAATAACGGTAAGACATAAGAAAAATAGTACCTCTACTAAAGGAGGGGGATAAGGTCTATCTCCTTATAAAAAACCTAAGAATAAGAAGATAGACTAAGAAACTAGATTACGTTAAAGTCGGACTATTTTTTATAGATAAAGTTATAGGACTAGTTAACTACCGCCTACGACTACTACCTAACGTAAAAATCTACCTAGTCTTCTATATCTCTAAGTTAGAACCCGCGGACGCTAAAACACCTTACTAGGAAAGCTTCTATTTTAAACCGGAAGTAGAAGACGAATTTATAGTTAGAAAAATCCTAGATAAGAGAGGTTAGCGATACCTTATTAAGTAGAAAGAATACGACGATTTAGAAAATACCTAGAAACTAAAAGAGAACCTATAGAATTGTTAGTAAAAGATCTAGGAATATATAAAAAATATACTTATCCCTAGAAGGACTAGAGTTAGAGAAAGCCGCTATAGCCTTCTCTAGAGTTAGATATAACTAGAGAGCGTTATCTAGAATTAGAGAAAGCTCTTTCTATAAGGGAATTAATATCTAGAAGACATTCTCTAATTCCTCTAAACTCTCTTCTAGAACGAGAAGATATAACGAGGGCGTAGATAAAGTATTAACGCCTATATTTAATAAACCCTTAAGGTCTTTAAAATCCTTTACTATTACCTTATCCTTCCGATTCTTAGTAACGTAGAGTTATTTTTAAAGACAATATACTTTTAATATTGTATTAGTTACCTTCTCTTTAGCTTTATTAAGCTTACGCTTTAGTTTTTAACGCTAATTACGAAGCCTCTCCTACTTAGTCTAAGTAATAGTTACATTATACTTAATATCTTTCCGGACGCATTCGGGACAATACCTAAATTATATATCTACTACGTAACGCGGACTTTTCTTTCTATTAGTTACTCGGGCCTTTTAATAGCTAGAATAAGGAGACGGCATTTTACGACCTTTAGACTTAATACCTAATACTTAACGTTCGCGGCGCTCCTAACGGGTTAGCTATTTACTGCTTATAGTTAGAGAAGAGGAAGAAATATATAGAAAATAGGAAAACTTAGGATAAGTTTTAGTAAGAAGGGGGTTAGTATTACGGTTCGAGCTAAAGAACTATATAAGATAGGGTATAAGAAGAGAATCTAAAAGATAAGGACTAATTACTAAAATAGAGAGAGGGTCTATAGGTATAATTACGTATACGACTATAGGTATTATATATAGTTATAGACGACCGTAGTAGTAGCGTATAGTTAACTATAACTAGATAACTAGACGACGGGACGTATAGACGTTTAGTTAGATACTATAAGCTAGTATAAGAATCTTCTTTATATTTAGAAACGCTAAGAATTCCTTATAGTTTTAATACGTTTAACTTACTATTAAATATTACTATTTAGAATATACTAAAACCTAACCTCTACTATACCGTTTCTTAAGTCTTTATAAAATTAAGATAACTACTACTTTATTACTCTCCCTTAACTTCCTATTAGTCTAAGAATAAATCTAATTAAGCTTATCTTCTTAACTTATAATATTATTAGGTTATACTAAATCTAATAGCTAGTACTATATCTAGTAGAAGAAGTAGGGTACTAGTTATAAAACTAGGGGCTAAGGCTTAAGATTACTTCCTTCTACTAGAATAGTACCCCCTAGAATACTCTATAATACCTAAGGGTAGCCTCTATTCTCTAAGAAAGGTATATATTACTATAGGTCCTTATACTTAAGAGTTAAGAGCTACTCTCCTCTATAGTATACCTTCTTCTACTTAGTAGTAAAAAAAGTACCCTAGTATTACTATTAGGCTAGGACTTAAACGTAATTAGAAATAGGGTAAGTAGGTAGCCCTCTCGGTATAAGACTACTACGAGTTTCTTTTCTATACTAAATTACTACTAAAAACAGATAAAATAGATAGAGAGTCTATCTTTAATCCCTTAGGGGTTAAAGACTAACTCTCCGGCCCTTCTACGCTAACCTAGCGTCGTTCTATAGAGAGCGCCTTTACGCGGCGGACGACGTAAGTATCTTCGTTACGACGAAGAGAAACTAAAACTCTCTCTCTCTTTCTCTCTCTCTTAAAAAGTAAGCCTACTTAACTCGAAGTAAGAAAAGATAAGACGGACGAAGTAGATAAACGAGATACGCCTAAAATCTATAAATAAGAGCTCCGGAATTACGAGAAGGGAAAGTAATAGATATAGCAAATATATCGCTTAAATAATAAAGGCGCTATCTATCTATCGTCCCGGTAAACTACGTAAACTACCGAGCTAGAACTAGGAGAGGCGCTTAGGGGCGTAAACTACGTAAATTATAACGGCTAGAACTAAGAGAGGCCGCGATAGTAAGATAACTATAACCGAGGAGCTATACTTAAAACCGGAGAACGCGACCGGATTTTAAAATAGAGGTAACGAGTTCTTAGGATTTCGCTTAGTACGTACGGGTACGACCGGCTTAGCCTTTTAAAATAAAAGAATAAGATACGGGCGTAAAATTTATCTCGCCTAATTAATTAATTGTTCTATTAACGTACTATATAAGTCTAAGACTATGTAATACGGGTAGGGTGCCCTACTATTTTCTAGTTAGTAGAGGAAAAGCCTTTTATAATAAAAACCTCTAAAAGTAA